>BLKR01017480.1:0-11422 GCA_011170035.1 Teleogryllus occipitalis
ATGATCATGTGAGTGCCATCCGTCTCACTCTCCGATTTAATTACATTGAATTCGATCAGCTTGGGCGTGATTATCTAATTGGGAACTTCAAAACCAAAAATTAAGGCGTAACGAATATATAATGATAAGATAACCAAACGGAACAAACGTCAAGAGTTCACTATATTTAACTCGAAATATAAATAGAAGGGAGTTCTTGGTTGCTTTCTAGGGCCTATACAGAGCAGAGAGTATAAGGAGATCCGCTGTCTCACGAACTGCTAGGTTTGTTGACTGATTGTGAGACAACATAGGCACCCCGCCACTTTCCTTGTGAACTACTCCGATCTAATTTTCTTCAACTTTTACTTTGTGACATTGAAGAGCCGCCATTGTTTAAAACAATAGATTACAAAGAGCGGCATGTTTGCATAAATGCTACTAATCTGTCATTACAAACGAATAATTATTGAAAGACTATCAAAAAGAGCGGAATCGAATTGATGGCAACTAATGGGATAAACTTAAGAAAGTCGCTACGGGTCAAAGTTTCCAAAAAGTTCCCTTCCGAGCAAAATATGCTGAAATCGATTCCAACCAGCACTCCCCTAACCTCATTTTTCGCTCCGACTCCCCACAGCGCATGCGCCATTCCGTTCCGTGCCGCGCGCCGCCCCGCTCCGCTTCGCCCTCGTAACTTACGACGGTCTGGAGACGAGCAAACGCGGCTCATCCGTCCTGCAGAAAAACAAGCCATTTGGCTGCAGATGGGCGTGCTGACAATTTTTCATGTATTATGTTGCGGGGCGCAATGATGGGCGTATAGAGTTATGCTAGCGATTCCCCCGCGGCCTGTGTGTTGAAAGTTGTACGTTACTGCCTTCTGAATAACGCAGCAGGGTGGAACTCATACATACGAGCGAGGCTTGCTAACGCGCCCGCCGCTCCGCACCCCGCCGCGCCGGGTGGTCGGGCGGTCGGTGGGTCCGGTGGTCGGGCGGGTGGTAGCAGGTCGCCGTGCTGGCGTGGAGGGTCGGCGAGGGCCGGGCTGTGGACGCGACCGAAATGCTAACTGCACCGCTCCTGCCCAGTTGGAACCAGACAAGTTGGAGATCCGCAAGATGGGTGTCGAAATTTTTCTGCGGTTCTTTGTGGGATTTTGTTGTAGTTCGAAGCCAAGAAATATTAATGCATTTTTATACCTAACATGTTACATCTCAATGTATCTTCACGAACATACCCAAATAAATATTTTCAATCTAATGCCAGGTTGTAAAATGTATTTTTGGTCAATGGATTCTTGAATAAGCGAAATAAATGCTTTTTTAATATGCCGTGCGCGAAACGTGGTTTCTCACCTTTGTTTTCGTGTGCGAAACAGCTAAGTTTTTCACAATGTGCGAACATCGCGAAGCATGTGCGGAACATCGTGAAGCCTGTGCGAAACTTTCATAATGATTCGCAATTGTCTTTCGACTTGACGACGTCTTTGTTTATTATTTACAAACAGTAGTTTAACGACACTGACTGGAATCCATTTACTTTTGTTCAAGTAAGGTATTTCTAGTTAATTGATATTTAAATTATATTCTTTCACATGAGGTATTGCTTTTCGATTACGGTGTAAACAATAAACTATCTGGGGTCAATGAGGTATCTACCACAATAGTATTAATTATAATTTTAATATGATTACATTTAGCCAAACACGTGTTTCGGGAGCACTCTTCCCATCCTCAGTGGTTCCAAGTAACACAGATTAAACACATAAGTTCATGGAGAGTCGTCAAAGTATGACGCCATTTTGTTCGTACGCTGTACGAATGCAGACTGCAGGAAGGTGAGGGAGGAAATAGCATTCACGAGCGCGAGGCGATTCCCGCACCCTTGTTACGTAAACTACTATTTTAACAATGTCCCCAAACCGTTAGACATTGAACATGGTGTATTTCTCCTTTAATATAGTCAGTCGTAAGTCACATGTCATCAGTCGCAAGGAGTATCGCGAGATCCTTGAACATAGTTTTTTCTCGCATCATTGCTTTTCCCCGTTTTAACTAAGGGCTCAGTCTCAGTATCAGTGCTTCCCACTTGATCACCCATCCAGGGTCCCTCGGTGTCTCGAGCTGCTTAACTTTCTGCGATTTTACGGAGCGTCGTTAAGCAGTTCGGATACCGATGCTTGGGGGATCCGCTTTGTTAAAGACCCACGCTTGAAAGTTGAGTTTAATATTTGTTACGAATTTTGTTATGTTTACAAGAAACTAAAATCTTAGAAAACTATTTTTTTCGAGTGAGAGGTTATTTAGTCGACTTACATGCCCAAAAAAGTTATTTGCGCCCCACACTTTATTTATACACGATTTATTATACATGAGCATTAAGGAAGACAAACTGACAAGATTATTACTTGATGTTGAGGATGAGTTTGGAGCTGCAATCTGACAAGTTAATACCGAGGTTTTGTTTTGCACAATACAACTGTTTAATGCATCAGCATCCCCTTTCAGGTACAGGCATGGGAGGCTGCACATGGAGAGTACAGGTAAGGGGAACACGCGAGGAAATATGGAGGGGAAGCATACCCGGCCACACGAGGGAGACAGGTGGAGTCCGAATTATGGTTTTAAGCCTTATTTTACAAAATGCCTCTCGCAGTTTAGATCATTGGTCAGCGTGCTACCTTTCCATAATGCGACCGCGGGTTCGATTCCCGGTTGGTCAAGATTATAACGTGCGTTTTCCTTGCGATTCCCCAACGTATGTTGCTGTGTGACGATGAGAAAACTCACTCCTTAGGTTGAGAAGTCCAAAATACGACGTAGGGATGTCTTGGTTCTAACCACACGTATCCCCTTAACCCATGACGAGGCCGGGACGCCTCTGGTAGACCATGACCCGTACGCGGGCTGTCGCGCCAAGACAGACAGACAGACTTTACAAAATGTTACTTTCTGAACCTTCTACTACATTTTTGGAGGTTTAGTTCTTCTTGGAAATACCCACTTTGTAGCATGGGTGGTCAGAAATGAGCAGAATCACGTAGTCTACACAACATTAAAATTTTAAAAAATTGTAATTTATTCTTACGGGTCAAACTAACTCTTAACTCATTTCGTTTGTTAGTAGCTCAGCAATATTACAATGCTCATCCAAGCACAGTACCAGGTTAAAAATACTATAATGCACAGTTTAGCTAATCGATTGATTGATTGACTGATTAGTGTTTCCGGGCGCGTCAACTGCTAAGGTCATTAGTCCTGTAAATGTAGTGAATGCTTTTTTTACATCGGGAGGTGGCGCTGACTTTCCCCCACAGGGATCCGGCGCCGATATACCCGTCAGTAAGCAGGCATTTTCCCAACCAGATATCTTCCACCAGCGAGACAAGTTCTAAGTTCCCAACTGATCTCCCGACAAGTGTGATAGCGTAGTGCTTGTGAGCGTGTAAGTAAGGGCTGTGGACAGCACAAGGAAGAGGAAGGAAAGCTCCGTTTGGTGGGTCACAGCTCCGGCATCCGTGTGGTGTTGATTGGAGAAACCACGGAACCCGCAGATCAGAGCAGGCGGCCACTAGACCTCTTCTCCGGACAGCAGCTGAATTAAACCTAGCCGGTCCTAGGCACTAGGACTAGGCATTAGCCTCCCGGTCCTAGGCACTACAGTGGCATTAGTAGTGTAGCGTCGTGTCGCTAAAACAGCGTGGGCACGTGACGCGAGGTGTGCACCGGATGCGTGGACAAAGGCAGAAGCTATGACGCACGGGGCTTTTCCGACAGGGTGTGCGGGCGTTAGGGCGGAAGCAATGGAGGTGGCGGGCAGCGTCGCGAGGGCTATTTAAGGGCCGTGAGAACAATAGCTCATTCTTCTTGTATCCTGGCAGCAGCAGCGTAGGTCGACCGTGAGAGGTGCGAACGTGCACGCGGCGCAAGAAGCCGGCAGTTATTGTCGTGACTAGTGAGACATGTAGTCGGTCTCAGGGCAGGCGGTACTACGCACGGCGAAACATTTGGTAGTATGTTGCGGTGTGGTAGCCGTTGTAAATATCTCTCCTGGCAGTGGGGTCTATTTAGTTAGTTAATTGTATACAGTGCATTGTTTTTTTGTGACTACGGTCTAAATTGTGAATAAACCTGCTGTTATTACAACCCACTCTCGTCTGTGTACTGATTACACCCGTATGACGCCACAGTAGATTCCCTGACCCACGTAAATTGGTCATGTGGTTCGAAATTGGGTTGTATTATGAAGTTTTCTTCCCTTTTAAAACAATGGTTTTCAAAGTGCGGAATATGTGTTCGGGTACTCAAATATAGTAACTCGATGCACTTCTCGATTCCACTGGCAGCACAGAGGCCTGGGCGCGATGACACCCCCTCGTCATTTGCAAAATTCCTGAAACTCATACGGTGGATTTCTAAAACGTGGTCTGAGCCGTGATTTTGAAACTATGGCTTTGAAGCCACGGCTTTGGCCGTGGCGCAAATCCGATTGATAAAACGAAGTTTCAACGAAGTCTGGTGAGACCGCGGTCTCAAGTCGCCGCTCTGAAAAATCGGTTTGGCAACATTGTCTTGGGATCACACTGCGTTCATCATGTGTTCATTGACAAATTAGCCGCAAACTAGTAGGTCATGTTCGATGCGAAGATGTATTTCCATACTTATTTTGCATGATAATGTAATGAATGGCTTGCAATTTTACATGTTTTTCTTTTATAACATTTATTTTTGTGTCAATGTTTGCTTTTATGTAGAGCTCTCGAGGTATTTGAAGAATAGAGCAAAAAGAGCACCATACATAAGTAATAAGGAAAATTGTATCTGTAATATGCAAGTCTCCACTTTCTGCATTTTATTTAGATACAGAGATATACATTTTATTAATTTTGGAACCACCAAAGTTGAATTATAACGGGTAAACCCGAACCTCTTCAGTCCATGTGATTGAGGTTAGGTCGCAACATTTCGGACAAATGAAGTAGAGTTTCTTTTGGAGAGCGAAATCTCCGAAATTACCTGTTGTTGTATTCTTCTAAGGGATAGCTGCGATTCCACAACACTCTTGTTCTCGGGTTCAGTGTCCTGGTCCGATGAGCATTACCTTGAAACTCATCCATACGTTTGAAGTACTCCATTTTCTATTTGCATGAATGACCCACGGCTTCGACGAGGTCTGAAATTTTCAAGACACGGCTCGAGTCGGGGCCTCGAAACTTCGTAAAAGTCGAGTTTTGTCAAGCGAAACTAGGGTTTCAAGCCGTGGCTCGAATAAACCGCGGTTCAAACCTCCTCAAAGAAATGAATCCATAGCGTCTCAAGGTTTGGTGGATATTTGAAAATCCGAAGCGCTCCGTTGCAAGCGTGTTGTTGAAGAATATGTGTTTATCTATGTGGCAAACAGTCCCTCACCCCGTCGTCGCCTACAAAATTCGTGGGAGTAATTAATTCAACATTTTCTCAAACAAACGAAGAACGGTCTGTGTCTTCTCGCGACGCCCCGTGAGCATGCGCTGGTGATCCGTGGACGTGGCTGTGTCTCACAAAATTATAAACTGTACATGTAAATTAACAACAGACAGTGCCGGAGATAGACAATTTTGGGGGCGGGGCAATGCCGAAATGTAGCCTGCCCCGCCAAAATTTAAAAAATGTTATTTTATTTCAAAAAAAAAAAAAATGCTGCATTTAAGCTTGAGAAAGATTTTGGAAATATATTTTTAATAATAGCGTTAAGGGAAAGTATTTAGTTATTAAATAATACAATTTCCAGGGTGATCATAAAACGCTAAAAATGTTGTTTAGTTAGTATTTAATAAAATCATTTGTTCAACACATGAAATAATAATAATAATAATAATAATAATAATAATAATAATAATAATAATAATAATAATAACAATATGAATTTCAATGGAACCGATATTAATGTTAGAGTCATTTAATTCATTTCATAGAGACCTATCTTAATGACTACAATTAAATATTTAAGGTAAACTCGATTGAAAATTTTATGAAATATCATACTCCTGTACCGCGACTTATATTATTACGTTAAAGATTTTATCGAGTTATAATTTCTTTCTTAATTTTTTACTAATTTTCTCCCGATCATTCTCATCATCGGGTCCCCTGTTTTGCGGGGCCCCGGGTGATCGCCTTGTCTGTCCGAGCCTAGTGCTAGTACAGAGAACCTTTTCCTTATAGCTTAATTTTCGAATGCCCAAGGAGTAATAAAACGAACTGTAATTACATTTATCCATAGAATGAAATTAACTAAGTTGTTTACAAACTATCGTTTAATATTTTAGGCATTAAAATCTAACTCAGGAGACTGAGAAACAAAGTTGTTTTTTGTGCGGTAAAATAATTTGACGAGTAAAATAATTTTATTGGGAAATCCCTCTTTTGATCATACGATATTATTTTATTCAACAATTCAATTACATCCGTAACTAAATTATCTTCTATATAAACGAGGTATACTTTTTACTGAAATTTTTCTGAGTCAGATTTCAACAACAATAACATCAACAACAAAACAAATGATGCGAACTGTGATCTCATCAAGCTGTATGCGGAATGTGACATTTTAATTTTCAGGTGAGGCAAACAAATCATTATATGCGGTGGAACGTTGATTACAACACTTTGACAGGGGAAATTTTACTCAATCTCGCAAAACTGGTGTGGCTGAAATTTCAAGAGATGTTTGATGCGTTGAATTCACAATCATATGGTGTTATCATAGCTTACTTCATCTTCCAAAGAAATACTATTTTGGACGATTTTATTCATTCTGTAAATATATAATTTCTTCTTTAAGTATTTGTTCTAGAGGCATTTCATTTAAGTGTTCTAATAAGTGTTTGATTCAGGGTATCTTCAATAACTATTGCCACTATGACATGTTGCCAAGCTTACATACCGGCAAAACTTGACTTCTTTTATACATCGATCGTATCCTTTCCTGTTTAGAGGAGATAAAAACTTACAGAACATGATTCGAACAATTTTTGAAATTACATAATAATTCACAAAACTATCAGAATTACATTTCGAAAAATTGAAAACAAATGTACCTTTCATTTATTAATATTTCTTGAACTTGATTGAACTTGTCTATTATATTTCAAATGTGTGGTTGTTATTTTCTCTATCTCCGATATGCAAAATGGATCTGCGTAAAGAAGCGATCGTTTCAAAGTCGACTTGCAGAAGGACTATACTAATGAAAAAAAGTGCGCCAAAAATATGTAAAGTGAAAAAAACAGTAATTCAAAGAAAGTGTAGTCCAGTTTTCGGGATCCGCGCTACCACGCAAGTTGGAAACCCGTGCCGACTCGACTTCAAAATTTGTACCTATAGATACTATAGATAGATATTGTACTTCTAGATATTTTTACTTGTAGATAGGCTGTTAATTGATGTGCAGTCCTTAATGAGAAAATGAAATAGGCAAATAAACTTTAGAAAGTAGCATAATAATACTCATCTGTATTAAAATGAAAAAAACTTCAAAATTAAATCATTTATGAAGTCTTTTTTCAACAATCAGGATAGTTTTCTGTGTTCTTGTACACAACGCAGAAGAAATTGTTTCTGTTCTTCCTCGGCAGTTATGAATCCGTGAAAAGTCTTGGATTAACTAGACTCCTCTTGATGATGTATCGTTTAAAGCTGATAAGGATGCTACTTTTTTTTAGGTTTTCCAATAGGCTTCATTTTCTTTCCGTAAATAAAAGCTTCCTTTCAGGAATCTGTCACCAACCTTGAATCGCGAAAATATATTCAAACTATTTAATTAGCGTAAATTAAAAACAGTAATCGCAATAACGCCTTAGTATCAAACAAGGAAATGGATATTTCTTATAGGGTCTCACATCTCTCTTTTCAAGAGCAAATGACTTCTCTCTTACTTGAAAGCCATTCACAATTTAACTTTCATCAATTTCGTCGACCTTGTGAAGGACCATAGATCGTTTTCAAAAGTGCCGAGACAGCACACATCACTGTAATACCAGAAGTGTAGGCTGCACTTGGTCAAAGCAGCATTTAAAATTAATTTATCGATTACTTCTACAAAGTTTTCGATAGGAACAAATCTTGTTTTGGTGATTTAGCTGTCAATCTGCGCCAAGCAAAGGTTTTACATAAGATGTTGCAATTAACAAAGAAGCATATTGCAAGACTCCCTTGCCCTTAACGCTGATTTTACATCATAGAATGCTGATATTTCTTATAAAAATCTTCAAGGAGTACTAAAATATTTAGATATGCGTTATAATTTTCTAAAAAAAGTTTTTTAGACCATCAAAGAAACACTGCAGTTAATATATATATATATATATATATATATATATATATATATATATATATATATATATAGTGTTTTGTATAGCATGTCTATATCATATATTGTACAACATTTATGGAACAATGAGGCGTGTTTGTAATGCAACCGGATGAAAAGATAGTAAAACAATCCATTTCAGACAACGTTAGCAGGAAAGACTGAATATTCTTTGTGATTCAAAATCTGAGCTGAAAACTTTTAGGAAGAGTTCAGAGTAAAAAATTGTCATCTAATCTCACCAAGTTCCAGCCAATTGAGACTTGAAAATATAATAAAAATAAGGAATTCATAAGGCCACAAAAAATATGTATCATGCGGACAACATTGTAAAATTTAACCCGTCAATAACAATATTTCTCCTAAAGCTCGCAATTCTACAAAAAGAACGATATCGTTCAGCTTTTGTGTTAAAATATTCCCAATACCGCCCGACATGAACGATGGTGTCCGGTCGCGAGAATGATGAATCCAACTTAACATTTTATGTCGCGGATGCCGGATTATAACAGCACTCACTGTCACGGCAACCGGATTAACGCAGGGGACGTTCTTCAATCATTCACGCGGGGCCGCGTCGCGGTCGAGGTTCCCCGCCATCCCGGCCGCCCCTCCGCTGCGTCGCGATGTTAATGTAATAACGAAATAACGCGCATCCCAAATAGGATTAGGATCTGGGCTGCATCACCGCCGCCTCCCCGCGCCATTAGGGAACTCGAAGCAACGGCGGGAGCGGGATAAAAAATTCATCCGCTCGCCCTGGCGGGGTCCCGCGCGCCGCCCTCCCTCCCGCCCGCCCGCGTAAATCTTTCGAAGCGGGCAGCCCAATATTTCCTAATTCCGGCGGCGCGCAGCGACGTGCTGAAGTGTGAAATATGGCGCAGGTCGTAGCAATGGCGCCCTTCCTCCGGCCGCTGCCGCGCCGTTCCAACGGCTCGGTCGCATTGTTGCTCTCCGCGTCTCGCCGCGGGGAGCGCCACCGCTGCGCCACCGCCGCGCCGCCTGGCGGAGTTTGTTTTAATCATGAGACAACGCGGGACGCGGCCGCGCTTCCAGCAGGCGGCGGCCGTTGCAGCCGTTGCAGATGGCGGCGACGCCATCACGCTAACGCTGGTCCCGCGCAGTCGTAAGATTAAATTCGTGAAAATAACATCCTTGCGGCGGCAACGAGTCGATTAATTTGCATGCTCAAGCGGCTTGCACGTTGGGCAACGCGTAAACCGTTGCCTGCTTCGTGTAGCGTCACGAGGTTGGGTATTTGCATATTTGAACCCGACACCCGCTTTGTAAAACGGAGACGCACCAAATAAAATTACGAGACCACGTCGACATACACAGTCTCATTCCCGTCACATCCTATCGGAAGCTGGCAATAACCTTCTTTTTCACGTGCCATTCTGCGGTGAAGACTTGTAACCTCTGCATGTGGCATCCGGTAGGATGACGAATTACTTTTCGAAACCAATCTGCAACCGCAGGACACAGCAAACCCTGCATCGGATATTCATTTCTAAAATAATGCCAATTTGAGCACCTTTTCAAACAGCAGGGGGCAACGATTTTTTATCGAGGGAAATGGGGGGGGGACATCACGTGTGTTCACCGCTCACGCTGTCGAAAACTCGCCCCACCCCTGCCCGTCACAGAGGGGGCCTGCCCGCTGTGTGCTGCGGTCACGAGCTGTGTAGTTTTGCCAAAACCGCGACCGCACAGCAGTGACATATTGATTTGGGAGAACGGTCGAACTTAATTTACTCTGAGTGTGGTAAAAGTTCGCAATGCGTTCGGACGTTGGCGCCGCAAGAATTATCGTGACGCGTTAAAGTTAAAGGCGCGCAAATCACGGTTTGCGGGCGAGAAACGGAGGGGCGAGTCTGAGGGATGAGAGTTTGCGATTTGAGCCGCGGCGGATTGAAATTGGAGGAAAGAGGACCCAGTGAGAGATCCATTAAGTGGAGGAAATTAAAAGAAGCGGTTTTATCTGCCAACACTGAAAAAATAGTCGCTTTCGAAGTAATAGTTATTTACGACGTAAGTATCCTAAGACGTATTACAATACGCGACTAAACAATTCGATGATTTCGAATGACAAAGTTCTATCAAAGTTCTATTTGACTTTAGACAATCAAAGTGGATAAATATAGTTGACTTTACACACACCCATTGACCTCTTGACTAACTTGTAATAGCACAATGTACCGGGGGGCGGCTCTTGCGCATCGTACCCGACTTCAGCCAATGAGCTTCAGACTCCTGTTTGCGTCACAATATTTTAAATGCAGTCAGATACCAATATTATCACTTTGTTACAAGACACTGCAACAGATTTATGTAGCATTTCTTTTAAATAATGCATCATGCATACCTTCATCGTGTTATTTTGGGTTGGTTACCGTTGAAAAATCTCACTTTGAACCACTTTCAAAATGTTTCTCAACACTACTCGCTCTCCAGGCAACATGGCGGCCAGCATCTGATCTGGATATTAAAACGAAGTGGCCGTGCTGTGGTCACGTGGTTCGTGACGCAAACTGGTGTTGCGCAGAACCTGCAAAAATCGGTGCGCCGGAGGAACTCACCCATATATTTCCACTATGCAATGTTCCAGTTCAGTTTTATTTCTTAATTACAGAACTATGCAATCGGCTATCGACGTAATGATGCGCGCAGGTTGTTCCCAGAACTTAAATGAGCATGGTGTATAAATTGTGGATAAGCTCTTTGTATTCTATTGTGGATACCAGGGTTAAAATAGAAAGCTACAAAATGTTGAAATTTTCATCAAAAGTAAACTTAATATTAATTAAACAACTCCGAAGTCTTTTCTTAAAAGATAATATCTTAAATAATTGTGGAAATGGAACAAAGCAAAATATTTCGTATAATCTTTGCTCTCACTGAACATGACATTCAAATTTGCAAAAGCAAATAGTTTTACAATTATTTATATATTTTGATAATTTTACAGAACTTAATAATTATTTCTTGTAAGCCGTGCAAGTATAATAGTCTGAACTGTCATTTAATGTTTCTTTTCACTCCCTACACAATTTACTACAAACGAGCTTGATACATTGAGGCTCTGAACGAG
>BLKR01017481.1:0-11417 GCA_011170035.1 Teleogryllus occipitalis
AACAGGTTCATGTACGTCATGTTCATGTAATATTTCTTTCATTCGCTTTATGATAAGAAGACGAAAAGTAAATGCATGATGGAAGACTGATAGGTATAGAAATAGAAGTACAAAGTCACTAAATTCACAGAATGAGTCGTGGAATCAAAGTAAGATTCCAATTTAGAAGGAGACGTACTGACATATCCTGATGATTTTCGTTTTAACTGGATATCAACAGGACGACAAACGCAGAAAATGTGAAGGAATAAAGTATGTGTCATTCGTATATTAATTATTGTTCGCGATTTGGAATGGAATAATTTGTTGCGTCTACACCTTGACGCAACGCGTCTCCAAGCCCCCTTAAGGGGCGTTGAGCGCTTTGCACTGGGGAGTAATCCTCCATTAACGTACTTTTACTTTTTTAATATTAGTCAAGTCTCGTCACGTCGCAGTCAGTCAGTGACTTTTATCCCTTCGGCCAGGGGCTCGACGCCATTAGATCCCGGGGTTCCGGGCCGGTCACCCAACCACGAACCCGCGAGTCTCAAATGCGCTTAATCTTCGTGACTTCACAGAGCGTAGTAAACGCATTCGGCTGGCGCCGCCGGTTTTGAGCTTCGAGAGTGAAATGGACGAGGTAAGAAACAACGCGCGCATCCGTGACTAGTTTTAAGAAATTACTTCGACATCACAGTGGAATTGATTAAAGGAAACTAACATCTAGAATTTTCCTCTGAACAGTCACAACAATACAAACTTAAAATGTATTACTTTTAAATTATTTACCTTATTTTAACAAGCAATAAGAAATTCCGTAAACTAGTGGTGATTCAACAAAACATACTTTCTTGCATTATTTGTAACAATTCCGCATTATACTACTACATGAACCTGCTGTGACTCTGACTGGGAGGTCCCAGGGTTCGATTTCCGACGATGATGGATATTCGACACTCACTAGAAAACTGTGTCGAGTCCAGCCGCTGCCAGGAAAATAATTCTAGCGGCCGGCTGCTTTGAACAGTCGTTTTTCATGGCGAATGCTGGAGCAGTTCCCTTACAAAGAGTTCACGGAGCGTGCGCAATCTTTCCTCCCACATCCTTGTCCGCTCCTTCCCCTCATTACACATGTTAATGCATTAGTTATATAGGAAATCGAGCCGATGAAGTTGATTAGCGTGTTAGGCTGGCTGCAACTCTCAGGTGCGATACCACGAAGTGATTTGTTGAAATGAAACAAACAAGTGATATTAAAATTGTAATTATTATTAATTTAGATATATGCATTGGCCGAGAGATGTGAACTCTGTGCTGGCGTGAGGTCTAATGCTGCTCGGCAGATGTACTCTTAGAGTATATAATTTCAAGTACATGTTTCCAATAATCGGGAATTTTCCAGAAAGTTCAAAAAATAGTTATAAAATACACCGCCGGAGGTCTTTGGGAATAACACATTGATTAATTGATATTAGGGCTATACGCTAGGGAATAACATTTTAATTGACATGTTCGGTCTCTCTGTTTGAAATTACAAAGCAGTTTTTGGAGTTAGGAAACGTGAATAACATATAGATAGGGAGAACTTATAGAGGATGTGCTTTAGTAATTATCAATCGGCTGGTCGTTGGGGATGCGGCGTGGGTGGTGCCGTCCGGATGTCGTGGAGGGCAGAGCAACTGGGCACCTTCGGCTGGGTTACCTAATTCACACACACACACACACACGTACACTTACAGGCACTAAAGTAGCACATATAAGTCGGGAGACCAAGGGATAGCTTGAAGCTTCTCGCGGCTGGGGCGGGACCCCGCTGGCGGAGATCCCTGAAGAGGGCGTCTACAGCAAGCTGACGCGCAGGTCGGCTCCGAATCTCACGTTCTAATGGGGAAGGAAAACAGCAACATTGCGTCGCAACATTCACTTCCCTTACGGGACTAATGACCATAGCCCGAAAACATCAATCAATCAAGCCATCTTGCGATTTAGAGGCAAGGCAAATCAATCAAGCCATCTTGCGAACTAGCAGCACGCTGCACCATAATCACTCACCTTACGAACCCCTATTCGCGTTTGGTTTGTTGAAAAAGAGTTTAAAAAATAATAATAAGAAACTAGATTACCCATTGGGTGGTTCATGGACAGCGTTCTAGCTTTCCGTGGTAACATCCCGGTTTCCATTCCAATCGGGGCAAATACAGAGCTGTAACTGTGTAATACAATCGTCTCAGTTTCTCTAGCTCTGTGACAAAAGAAAAATTCAAGCAGTATGCTAGTCACGGTGGTGGGAATATGTCATGCTCGTTATTCCAGGCGTGGATAATAAATAACAAAAGGCCCTCAGCCTGGGAACACCGCTAGCTCGCAAAATTTAGATTACCTAAAATGCCAAATATAAAAATACATAAACAAGATTATTTAGAGTAAAAAATAATCACTAGATATTACTGTTCGCACTGCCACTGTGACTTACAATCACATTACCATCACCACAATGTTGACGCTCTAAAAAGAGCAGAATGCGCACAAGAATACACAGCGGAGCTCCGGAATTCATTCCTTCGCACTTCTCAGAGAAAACTGGCATAATAAAGTTTGTTCTCCAAAATTAACTCTATAAATGGCTATGTACAATAATATGTAGTTCAGTAGAAAATATATGTTTTGTTAGGAAATAAAAATATAAAATTTGGTACGAGTTGTATTAACTCGTAGTAACGAACAATTGAGTGATATAGAGTCGGTTACAGTGGGCGCCAGTTTGTTAGAGAGAGTCTGGATAAAGTTCGCTAATCAATGGACGCCTGAATGTAGGCAGGGAATATTAACGCCTCATTTTGCTTTTAATATCAAAATAGTAGCGACGTCAAAATATTGGAAATTTGGATAAACCTGGGGCAAGGTACTCCAGCAAACTTTAATCGATGGTTCTCAAGGAAAAAGATATCCAAGGAAGTGGAGAAGGTAAAATTTGCAGATTGAATCTGGTTGCAAAATTTCACGAACTTGTGTTTAAACTTAAAGTGTTCTCATTTAAATTACCTCAACAGAGAGAACAACGGACAGCGACGTTTGGAGAATGGCATTACAGCTGCATCTGAATTTATTGGCGTTCCGATCGCGGCATTCACGTATGCTGTTGCGGGCTCAACAGTTCAGTAGATGCGTAAGAAGGGTCTTTTGAATGAAATCTTAAAAAACGCAAACAAAAGATTCACAATAATGCTCCATTTTTTCTTTAAATTTTGGCTCGAATAGATGTCGCATGTCCGATTTTCTGGAGAATTTCGGTGGAGAATTTCAAAAGCTGCTTAAGTTCAAACTTTTGCCGATATCCTCCTACAACTAGATTATTAAAAAACAACAACTATTTGATTTATTTTGTCAAGGTTGGTTGGTTGTCAGTGATTCCGGGCGCGTCAACTACTATGGTCATTAGTACCATAAGTGTAGTGCATGTTTTTCTTCGGGCAGATGCGGAGATCATCCCCGCTAGATTGCGAGATCCGGCGCCGACCTACAGACGGTTAGCGGGGTTTCCCAACCAGGTATCTCCCACCAACGTGGCACCGCCCCAGCCGGCACAAGCTGTAAGCTCCCGACCGATCTTCCGGCATATGTGGCAGTGTAGTGCATGTGTAAAGGGTGATAATAGGAGAAGGAAGCATCGCGCGCGGTCCATGTTAGGGTACTGCTCCGGCATTCACCTAGTTTTGATCGGAGAAAACACGGAAAACTACCGATCAGAGCAGCCGGACTTTAGAATTCTCCTCCAGATAGCGACTGAATTCAAACTAGCTGACAAGACAGTGTTGAAAATCTTGCCACTGTCGGGACCCGAACCTAGGATCTCCCGGTCCGAGGCACTGCAGTGACATCAATTGATGCACTGAGCCACCTCTCCTGGTCCTATTTTGTCAAAGAACAATAAAAACTGTATATGACGTATGGGGGAGAAGTACAATCTGCGCGCGTTTTCTTGAGCTCCAAAATCTCTTTTCCATCTTTTAACCATAAATAGTTGGATGATGAATAAAAGTATCTACAAAGCGGGTATAGCAGCAATTGAAAAGTAGACATTTTCGCTCCACAGTAATAAGAAACTTGCATCGTTAAACGAACTTCAGATTTGATTCTTTAGTAATGCTAACAAAATAATAACCCATTCACTAAGCTCTACTCCCACTGCAACTAACTAAGGGAGACAAAACAGCAAAACGTGCCCCTAGTGAAGCAACATTTATGTATTTGCTCAATGGATCAGGGAAAGACGAAAATCTGATCGAGATGAGGGTGATTGGTCTAGAATCTGAAGTATATTACTTGTTACAGGTGTATTAAATTGTTTAAAATTTATACATTACAAATGTAAACTAATGCATTATATATCTTTCATCAAATAAATAATATTTTTTCAGAATAGTCTCTAATTGTATAGAAACAGTTAGGCAGCTGAAAAGGTTTTACTTAAACTTGTATGTCAGTTTTAATTGTTTAATGTCATCTGGCAATGTGTTCTAAAGTAATATTATATGTGGATTTTTTGTAGTGACCAATTAATTGATACTGACACGTGATTAATGATATTTCTATGACGTGTTGCAATTATAAATATCAATAGTACATGAAAGTATGTTACCGCTAATAAGTAAGTCAATTTTGGGGAAAATTACTGATTCGTAAATAAATAGGCAAAGCAATCGTAAAATTCCACGCTCTTAATGGATATTCTTCAATTTCTTAAAGTAAACTTTTCTTAAAAAGAGACTTTTGAATCATTTTACATATACCCCTTTTAAATATTAGTAGTTGTCGCGTAAGTTTGAGACATGATATGATAAAATCGCAGCAAAATTTGGAATTTATTATACTATTTTAAATGAAGTGCGTCCGATAACTGATTTGGTAGTGTAGTCTTCTAACTTCGTGATCCTAAGTATTCTGGTTAAAATCCAGGCCTGAGCAATTTTTTCTTTCATATTTTTTAGAAGAATAGACCATTATACTGAATTCAATGACAAGAAACATTTTTCTTCAATTTGTTGTGTCTTCACAACGCGTATCTTAGCCCTTCTTGGGAATTGAGCGTACCTGGAATAATACTCCTTGAAGTTTTTTGAGTCTCCTCACGTCGCCATCTGTCAGTGCCTTTTATCTCTTCGACCACGGGTTCTGTATCGTTAGTAACGAGGGTTCGCAGACACACCTGCCTAGGAATCCGTGATGTCTCGCGTTGCTCAACCTCCGTGATTTCTCGAAGCGTAGTTAAGCAATTCGGCTGACGCCACCCGCATTTCATTTAAACTTTTGAATGTTCAAATATATAAGATGTAACTTTTTTTAATCTCGCGCCATTTATTTGATTTGGAATATTGCAAGTGATGGCGGAAGTGTTGGAAGTACAGAACTTGCAACATTATATTATTTTGTAACCGTTACCAATAATACAAGAGTATGTGCTAGTTTTATAAATGTGAGCAAATTTTATTACTGTCCGTTTGAATTATTTTCTTTTCGATTGTTTGTTTCCTTCTTTCTTAATTTTCTTCGTGCTGATCCACATCTTAATGCGGAAGGATGGTGGACGATGATAAATAAACGAACATTGTTCTTTTTGGTGTTGGGAATGACGGACTGAGGAGATTAATGAAATTCTACTTATTAATTTATGCATTTATTTAAGTTAATTCTTCGTACGTGAGTTTTGAATCTCCCAGGATTGTGGTTAATAAGATAAAGTGTTTATTAATGGGATGATAGTGTGAAAGGCATTTAACAGGGAAGAATCCAAAGAAAATCCACTACCAAACTAGTTCTCCATTTTATCTATCACAAATTTTGTACAATGAATTAAAATCTCAGTACCTAAAGGTATTCGACATGGGGCGAAGAATCTTGCGGCTAAAAAAAAGAAGGGGAGGGAAGGGCCTGGGGAGGAGGGGACGGAGGGCGGGGCTGGCAGCCGCCATAGTGCGGCGAGCGGCTCGCGACGCAGCATTAACGCGCATGAGAAGGCTCTTTCTGGCTAATGAACAGTGTGCGTGATCGTACAACGTTTTGTTTCCTACTGAAAAGCTCTCCATTACTTATGATAGGAGGCGAGCGAGCGGACTGTCTGGCAGCCGGGCCGGGGCTCCTTTCGGTCGGCCCCGGCGTGCCGCAAACCCCCGCCCCTCCCCCCTCCCTGTTAGCTAATGGGCTTGGGGTCCTGCCACCGTGCAGGGTCAATTTGATTGAGGCAAAAAGAAGGCGAGGGCAAGTGCAGAAGTAATTAATAAAAGGAAGGACTGCCTTTAAGATATGAAGCGAAGTGCATAGTTTGCCAAGCACTTCCTTATTTCTATTTTTGGGATCGTGAAGAACGAAATTTTTCGACACTGAATGGAGAGGCATTTCAGATGAATACACTAAGCTTAGTTGTTTTTTAATTGTGTATCTTTTCTCCTATCTAACCTTACACCCGCATCACTTTTTTCGCAGTACGTAGTATAGAAAGGATATTGTAATCGTGTAATAATCTGTTCATGCCAAAGACATTGGAATAGATATGAGATAGACTCGCCGACCGTACTGCTGTCGCGGAATAATTTGATGTCTGCCATTGTATTGGAAACGTGCGTAACTTTTGGACATCGTTGCGATTGATATGAGCAGGTAAGTTGCTCAGAATAACACCTTTGAAGGACTTTTGACTCATCGAAACGAAATACTACGAAGGTAATCTCTTAGCAATACTGTGTTATTTCTTAAGCAGTAATTAATTGGAAGTATTCAAGACTAAAAGGCCCACAATAAAAAACAAACTATTATATTTTTTTCATCACTATAATGTCGACATACCATGAAGTACTGAAATTCAGTTCAATAAAAACAACAAACTGTCCAAACACCGTATAGGTAACACCTCAGCTTGTGCCTCCTCTTGTCGTGTTTGCGAGTGCAGTGTTATTAGTAGTGTCTGAGTGTTTTGCCAAGACATTCATTAACCAGTACCAATCCTGTATAATATCTATCCAAAAGTCAGCTCAACGAGGCTGACAAATAACAGACATGAATACTACTATAAACAACAACAACATAACCAAGCTTCCAATGGATCAAGTTTCCGTGAAGCAAGTTAAGAAGACCTGCGCAAACGCCCCTGTGTGTGATGCGTTTCCCTCCAAAGAACAAGGAGTGATCATAGAAGCCCATGAAGGCATTTCCATTAAAGAATATGTTACTCAATTTTGCCAGGGCGGTTTGAGATGTATACCTCAGGTTTTAGCAGTTCTGGCTAAACTAAAGCACAAAGTCAATGAAATTCAAAATTCTATTGCCAGTGTTCAATCTGTTACCCATACTGTGGTTGACATCTTTGATGAGGTTATTGAAAGATTGAAACGTCGCAATAATTTGATTTTGTATAATATTATAGAATCTGAAAACACTGATTTATCCACGGTAAAAAAAAGTTGAGAGCGAACTTGTCTTAAAAATCTTAAATGATATTTTGTTGTTGATGATCGTGACATCAGGAGTTTTGTGAAGTTGGGTAGGTTTGAAAAGGCCAAGTGTCGTCCTATCAAGGTTGGTCTACATGATCCTCATCTATTCTCAGAAACAGATCTAAATGTGTCGAGCCTATTAAAGTTAACTCTGACTTAACTTTATTACAGCGGAATCAATTAAAAGGTGCGGGAACAACTTGATATTTTGACAAAAATGGTAGAATTAAAACCATTAAATATATTAATGGTCAGCCAAAAATTGTTGATTTTGTTACAGCTGATAATGTAAATAATGCAAATAAATAAAAAAGGCCAAGTCAGGATAAGTTAAATTTTTTTCATCTAAATCAAGTAAATAGTTCTGTCTTGAATGTATATTATCAAAGTGTCAGGGAGCTTCGTACTAAAATTAGGAAAATTGAGAAATTTAGTTATGATTTGGACGCATACGATTTATTTGTTTATACTCAAACGTGTCTTTAGTCTGATATTTTGAATGCAAAGTTTAAGTTGAATAATTTTGTGATATATAGGAATGATAGGAATATCAATAATAGCCAATATGGTATGGGGAGGTGTATTAATTGCAATAAATAAAAAATATCAAAGCTTTGAGTTAGACTTTCCTGATGATGTTGAATATTTGTTTGTTTTAACCCCTCATATAAATTTAATTATTAGTTCTGTCTATATGCCACCGCAAGCGTCTAAAGTTACTTTTTTCAACTTATTGCAATACTCTTGCAAGTACCCTACTTTAACTATCAAGAATCATGGACTGAATGTCGGACTATCAATAAGCTCACGATGGTAATAATTTCGAATGTTTGCCCTGTGATATCAAATGATGTCATCCATCAGGAATTTTCAAAACATAATATCTTTATCAAGTCCAATATCTCATTTATTAGAGCTGGTATTCCTGAACACATATTGAAACATATGAGTTTCATGAAAGAGGTGTTTATAGCACCTGATGATGTCAGAAAACTTCCAAAATCAACCACAAAATTGTATGATGGTACTCGACATAGAATTTTCTTTTCTACAGATGATATGACATGCTTCTTATGTAGATTCCAGTCATTTAGCAAGTCAATGAAATAAAAAATCTATTCAACACTCAGCAACAGAATAATATTTAACAAATGAACAATCTGAAACTGAATTAACCAATCATTCCCTTCAATTTACTTAACCACAAAACCAAAATGAAAATCTCGCAACAAATGAGAGTAATGTCCTTGCTATCCCTAAGAGGACCTTGTCATCGGAGTCTTCATCCAAGATCGGTTCTGAAATTAATAAGATATATTAGACAAACTTGGGTAATAGAGAGCAAGATAGAAGAAAAAGAAAACGATACAAGAATGAAATTGTATAGTTCTCATGTTAATATCCCTCCCAAATTTCTAGATGAACTTCTTGATCTATTAAAGGCAAAGTATGAAGCTAATTCAATTGATAACTTCCTCACTTATAACGAACTGAAAAATTTCATTTACAAAGCTTCAGGATCCCAAAAGCCAACAATAATTGTCAGTGAATTTTCACTTGATGTTCCATCTATTATCCAAATAATGACCATAATAAATCCTACCCATTACTTACAGAAAGGTCAATAAAGTATAGATTTATAGGCCTCCTCCAGGAGACACCACCCTAAAGTAGCACTGACCGTGCGGGCGAGGAGGTTTGTGTGCTCCGATGAAACTAAGGGCTATGACAGGGGTAGCATTGCTGATGGGTTGATGAATCGATTAGTGCTGCTGCCGGTAGGGTCACCCAGGCTGTACAGACCTCAATTGAGGAGCCAGACGAAGGGTGGTCTCACGACGCCCCATCAACCCTATTCCCCACTCTCCTCCTCATCACACTTCAACCGCATCCAATATCCTACCCAACCCTCCATCGGCGACACTGTCGCAAATGGTACCTCTTCTAGTGTGGCACTTTTTCCACTTACCTGTGCCTCACTTCTTCAATCTTTCCTATGTAGCTATTCTAGGCCCCTTGTGATTTTTAGACCCCGAAGCTATTAGGTTTCGAGGGCTAGGGTGTCGTTCATTTCACTTCTTCGACTTTTCTCACACTTTTTTCTCCTCTTTCTCTATAACTTTTATTTCATCTCTTACTGATAGGTAGACCTTCAGGCTTTCCTAACCCGTTCCTAACCGAAGCTACTCCACGCAACGGAAGGAATACTCTGTACAAAGGAACACCTTTCTCTCAAAGGAGACCGTCCTATTCTGTACTAGAAGGAAAACAAGAACTGACTTCTCAAATGGGTAGACGCAGCTCATAGCCACAGAGAAGGCAGTGCGTCTAGGGTGAGCAACCCGAATAAATTGCCCTGCAGGTTTGGAGGCAGTGAGGTGGCAGGCCAATCTTACCTTGCGTGGCGCTTGTAACGCAACCAGGGGAAACATAAACTACTGATAATCTTCAAGAGAATAACCGGAGTTATAATTATATGTTTCCAAATACTTCGAGAAAAGTTATGGTGGCCAAGACACTAAAAGAATTTCGGGCATTTTTTGGTTTTCGCGTAATATGTTTTTAATTGTTGATCTCAGCACAAAATACTTATGTATAGTGTTATAAAGGTCATAAAATTCTCTAGGAATTTGCTTTATAAATTATTTTTCTCAAGTTAATAGTAACAGAGCAATGAGATTTTAAACTTTCACTAAATATTCATTTTCACTCTAAAGTTGCCCCATATTACTAATGGTCTATCTAGTGTAGTATTTTTGAATTCCTAAGATCATAAATAAAAAGCAATTATATAGTAATTTGTTTAATACCTACTGAGGTTAAACTCCCATGAGAAATGACGATAGGTTTATACGTTCTGGCAACTAACACGATATACGTACATCAAAAGCATTTCAATGGAATAAAATGATGTTTGTTTCTTCTTTTCTATAATAATAATAATAATAATAATAATAATTATTATTATTATTATTATTATTATTATTATTATTGTTATTATTATTATTATTACCATTTTAGGACTTCAGAAATGCTCACGTGCAACATGGCTGTCTCTACTCCAAAAAGGAAAAATCGTGTTAATTGTTACAGAGTCGAATCTAGGGTCATGGCAAGATCTGAATTTTGCACCCACACGCATTTTACTCAAATGTTCTTGACCAATCTGCGATCGTAAATATTTTTACTTTCTCGTACTTACTAACGTAAGAAGAGAAAGCATTGTAATCGTGCGCCGGAAAACTGCGAATTTTCAACACACAAACTCTTATTGCCGGGCCCTGGTAACGAAAAAGTGGATAAATCCAGTTGTTAAATACAGAAAAAAATCCTCTAATACGTGGTGTCGCCTGAATCCATGTTTTGTGCGTCCTTCATTCCGAAAAATCGATTGACGGCGAAACGTCTGTCTGCCTGTCCGTCTGTCTGTGTACAACGCTAGCGTATAAACTGTTCAATCGATTTTCTCCAAAACTGATATTCCCCAATCGTTCTGGCTGATATCGCGGCCCCTGGAATTTGAAACCGAAATTTATTTTTGGGGGATACTTTACATGAAGCCCCTCGGACATTTTCAAAATTTAAAAAAAAATGCTCACATTTTTTTTACTAAATATTGTTGTTTGATAGTGCAAAGGACGTTTAAGAGAATTGTGTCCTTGACATCCCTGATTTTTCGAAATTTGCAAAAACAAATTGAAAACTACAAAATTGAAGATAGAGATTTTTGACTCAGATAAAATATGTTGCACAAAATTGTCTCTTTTAAAAAAGGTCATTTACAATTTTTTGAAAAACGAGTAGTTAGTTCGTAATTTGCCTTTGAAATTTACGCAATTTTTTTCTCAATAACCGCTCCAATTTTTTTTCTTTAAATTTTCTCCACTTATGTAATAAGGGGTATTTCTCAGTTTTGCAAAAACTGCAATTTTTTTTAAATTACAAAAT
>BLKR01017482.1:0-11403 GCA_011170035.1 Teleogryllus occipitalis
CGAGAGGGAGAGGGGGCGAGCGAGAGGGAGAGGGTTGTGATCGGGAGAGGGGGAGGGAGGAGCAGCTCCGTTTATTATATTCACACGAGAGTAAATAGGAGAGTCGATTAAAATCGACTGAGAAGAAATATTCCATGGGTCAATGATCTCTCAGAACCTGCTTCCAGTCATAGCGTTCGCACAACCGGCGGTCCCCTGCAATCTACATGGCGCGCTCGCCCGTCGCCAGCGTCCGGCACCGCGCAGCTGCGCCTACGCGAGCGCGAGAGAAGCGGCGGGCGCGGGGGCGGAGCGCGCCGGCCAGCGCTCCCTTGACAGAGCAATTACCGCAGTGTCAAACCGCGCGGAAGCCCATGGGAGGGCCCGGCCACCTCCGCCGCCGCCATGCATATGCGCATCGGCAATGCGGCAGACGGCACCGGCACGAACAGAACCTTCGACCCCTCGGGAGCGCCATAATATATGAACGGCGCTCGCTCCCTCCCTCCCTCCCTCCCCCCGCCCGCCGGCCTGGCGCCGCCGCGTCGGGGCGCGCTCGTAAAACCGCTCCGCTGGATATACGGCCGCTTCCGGCCGCTTCCCGGCATTCATATGCATTGCGCCTACGCCAGCCAGCGACTCTCACCGCCAGGAGATGGGGGCACCCGGTCAGATGACACAGATCGCCACACTGAGCCACTGGCATATCAACTCTTGGCAGAGCCACGCTGACAGATATAACGGTCCACTATACATTGATTGATTGATTGATTACTTCCTGTTTGTAGGCGCGTCAACAACTATGGTTATTAGTCCCGGAAGTGTAGTGCATGTTTTTATCACGAGATTTTGCGCTATTATTCCCCCGGTGGATGGACGAAATAGGCGCCGACCTACACGTCACCTTACGGGGTTTTCCCCATTCATGTATCTCCCCCAGCGGGGCACCGCTACAGCCGGGACAACCTCCAAAAGCCCGGCAGATCCCCCGAATTTTATTGTAGAATAGAGCATGTATGAGAGAGTGTGTGAGAGTGAGAATGGAGGAAGGGGCAAAGCGACCAGGAAGGAAATATCGGGTGGGGTCCGTGGCACGTTTGTTAGGGTATTGCTCTGGAGAAACCATGGAAAACTATCGATCAGAACAGCCGGCCGCTAGAATTCTCCTCTAGACAGCGGATGGATTCGTCATAGTTACATGGCTAGTATTCAAACACTGCCAACACCCGTACTCGAACCCTAGACGGTCCATAAAAACGAGCAAGGAAACAGAAGAAATGTCTTTTATACACGATCTCTCAACTTGCATTATGCATTGCACTTTGTGTGACATGACCGTTACATAACTGGTTCAGGATTTTAATGAGAATTCTTCGTGTTCATAATATTACAGAGCTGGAGTTTGTGCAAGAAATGTCGTAATTTACCTTTGCTTTTTTAGTTTCTTTTCTTCTTTCTTTCTTTCTTTCTTTGAGAATAGAAATATTGTGGCAATTTTCAAACTGCAAGACACTCTGGTTTATTCTTCTAACAACTGAGTGCGCGTTCGATTTTCTGTGAAGACTGCAGGGAAATCCACGAGACATTAGCCCGCGGTGAAGTCCGCAGGTGAAGCGCTGCTAATCTACATTGTGAAGGAGAGCAGAGGTTCCAAGGTTGGCACATTTGGCTAGCGATCGTACTCAGTTACTGCGCATATAAGTAAGCGCGTACACACCATATATCTTACTCTCTGGACTGATTTCTTGCGCTTTTTTAACGACGACGGCGGCAGGCGAAGTTTCGCTCCTTCTTCGTAATTTATTTAAATTCAATTATTTCAATGCCAAACCTGATTTCATTTCGCCAGTAGTACAATACATCAATACAAAGTATACCCATTGTTTCTTAATTCTGAAGAGGAATCTTGAGCGAATACTATTTCTGTCAACGAGTAGTTAGACACAATGAAACTTTCACCCCAAAATGCGATCCTACGAACACAGTGTAATAATGTCACAGAAAACCCCACATCTGAGTTGTTTACAAATACAGCTACAATAAATTGCGTATGACAATATACAACACAATATGATAAAAAATGAGAAAGCAGTTTTTGTGGTGTGTCTTTTTGTTTCTTTCATCTAAAATAAATAGTCTATTAACACAAATTCAATTTCTTCACTTTCCGCCGTTTCGATGTCCCCGCTTCTACGGTCGCATATCTGAAAGGAAGCGACCACATAGTACATTTTTGAAGTTACAAAACTATGAATTTCAGTCACATAACCAGCAACCGCGTATATTGTTAACTGAAATTAGAATAACGCACCAAAGCGTTTCCGCTAAAAGCAACCTAATCAATCGGACTGAAAAGGTCCTAGCTTGATTAGGCTGCCGTGCGCATTCAAATTCATAACTGGAATGCGGTTTGCATCAATCACATTGCGGTATCGGATTCAATTAAATATTGCTCAGGGCTGCGCGCGGCCGAGCCGCGGCCTCCCACACACGGCGCCGGGCTGCGTCGCACCGACGCCCGTCACCCAGCGGCGACTCGCCCCACCTCCTCCGGGCGCAAAGATCTTGGGGGCGTTAAAAGGCTACGGCGCGCGTGAGAAGCGGTCTACACGCAGTCGGTGCAATTCATCGACCCAGTGGGCTCAGGGAAACGACAAATACCACAGCATCGGTAGCGGATTTTGTACAATAGATAGCTAGGTCGAATTCATCCGCTCTCGGGGGAGAATTCTATGAGCGACTTCTTTGATCCGTAGTTTTATGTAGTTTCTTCGATAACTTCCAGCTGAATGCTGGATTAGTGCCCTAACAAACGGGCCATTGACCCCGTGCGATATTTCCTTCCTATTTCTTGTCCTTTTCTCTCTCCTCATACACACACACACACACACACATTTACACCTACAACACAAAAGTCTGGATACCTGTCGGGAGTTCAGACGTCCCGGGAGTGGGCGTTTCCTCGTTTGGGAGATACCTGGAGGGCGAAACCCCCGTCATCTGGCGTGTAGGTCGGTACCGGACCTCACATTCTCGAGGGGGGGAGGAATTCCCGTTACATAGAAAGCAGGCAAACGTCAGATTTTCATTTCTAAAACTGAATTTTCAAAAATGACAAAAGGTTTTGTATCTCCTCGTATAACTACATTATTGAAGTTAAAGATTTTTCTTGAACTTAAATTTGCTCTCAATAATTAGTTCTTTAATTAATGTCACGTACAGTTTTTTAAAATATTTGTTCTTTTCGCACAATTTGGTCTGAAATATGGACAATATTAAAAGCAATTTCAGAAAATGTGAACAAATGTACATGATTTTTTATTTAAAAAAACCAATCCCTAAATGTAAATATTGTATGAAGGCAAATGTAAATATTGTATGAAATATTGTATGTATATTGTATTGACCAAACAATTGTAGGTACTGCACACATTGTATATGTGCTATTAATTTTAGGTTTTATATTCTCTGTACAGTAAATTGAATTTTGGAAAATTGTTGATTATAAAGTGTGTTGTTGCTAGATTTTAATCCTAAAATAAGTGTCTTGGCATTGTTGCTATGGAAACGAACAGTTTGAAAATCTTGTGATACATAAATTCAAAATTACAAAGCATATTGAAGGTCGCGTATGAACCTTTCAAAAGGGGACCATTCAGCTAAGTAATTGTGTTCTAATTGTGTGTTAGGTACATTTGAAGGACTAATTGAGGTTCAAAGTTTGGTAGCACAATATGGATATAGGCATAGTATGGTAACATCAATTAAAAGAACTTCCACAACAGCATTTCTTAATGTAATGATCGTCAATCATCGAGCGATAGTACGATAGTAGACATTGTCTAGGAGCAACAAATTAAATACGAATGTAATCTTGAGTATAATGTTTTCTTGAAGGAAGTAAATGCTGAAATTGAATACTCGAAAGCTCTCGAGTCGAAGGGAGGAAAAAGTTGAGTGCGGAGCGCGCGGAGCGGGGGCGGTGCGTTCTTCGTGAGGAGGGGGTGGGGTGGGGGTGGGGGCGGGGGCGGGGGCGGTCGCTCGTCTTCCATTAGGGCGCGCACGCGGCTTAGTCAGCGCCAAATTCTATTAAGCCCGCTCCTAAGCCGGCCGACAGCTCCTGCTGTTTGTTGTTCATGATTGTGTATAATGGGCGCGAGATCGAGAGCGAGCGGGGCAGGCGGGAGCGGCGAGAGCCTATTGAAAGAGAGAGTACCGAGTGGAACGGATGGCACAGTGGAGCGGCGGCCAAGAACGCCGCAACGAAATGATGCAGGATAAAGGAGGAGAGGGAGAGAGGAGGTGGGCGAGGGAAATGGTCCGTCCCCGTCATTAGCGTACGTTCGCTCCGCGCCTAATCCCGCAGCAGCTCAGCCTCCCGGGCAGCGCCAGTACTAACGCCTACAAGCCCACAGTAGCCGCGCATTCCTATGAGCGAGGCGTAGCGTGGTCTGGCGGGGCTTGGGCGGGGAATAGGGCGGGGCAGGGGAGGGAGGTCGTGGTGGGGTGGGGGTCGGGGCGGGCGAAGGGGATGGGGCTATGCAGGGGGGTCGGGACGCGGGGCGCTGGCGGGGTGGGGGTGGGGGTGCGGTGAGGGGAGGGTGGGGGTCAGGGGGTGGGGGTGCGGTGGGGTGGGGTGGGGTAGGGGGCGGGGGTCAGGGTGCGGGGAGGGGGCGAGGACGAAGCGTGGGTCTTGGCGAGGTGTGGCAGAGTGGGATTGGAATAATAACATGCTCACGCGGTAGGCGCGAGGCCCAAATTCAACTCGCTTGCTTCCCCCTCATTCCATGATACTAGTGAAACACCATTCTCGTGTAAGCACATGCAATGCCCGGTACGTGCGGTGCGCAAAGAATTCAGTTTTCATGCCAATGGGCCAATCGGATGTATCAACTTTACCGCACAAATCATACAAAAACGTATTGAAAAAAAAAATTTGATTGGAAAAATAATTAGTTAGCACTTTTGATTAAAATAATTATTTGAAGGTTGAGATGTTGCATTTTTGCGTTGTAAAAATCTTTGAATACATGTGTGTATTAGAGGCAGTCAAATTAGAAATTTTAAATAAGTTTTAGTTTGGTATTGTACGTATAATTTATCACATATTTCAGGCACGTTTGGTTAGAACTTTGAGTATCCCGGAGGCGGAAAAAACTATGATATCAAGGGTAATAAATGTTAAATTAGTGGAACTGACAAATACAAAGTAGTGGATATCGTCAATTCTGTCATTTCCTTTCGATATATTACAATTCATTACTCAGTCTCCTTTTTCTATTAGTATTTATTTTACGTCGCGCCTATTGCACCAATCATCTCTTGATAAAAAATCATATCCAACTAATAATAATCTCTTAATAATAACTAACATAGAACAAATCCTGGATAACAAATTCTATTTGAACAAAAACTAGTTATTTTCAATATTGTAGTAGTAGGAAGACGCTTGAAAAATTTCAAACTCTTGCATCATTCGAAAATTGTGGGGTAATAGTGAAAGTATGACCAAAGCCATTTTTATAAGACTATTTCATTCTCTTCTTTGGAGATTTTTTAAAAAATTGATCTATTTTTGAGAAAATTTTGTAATGTCCCAGGTATCAAGTACCCCCAAAATATAATGAATGTTTCTCAAAATCGCAGGGCTTCAAGCCAATCCATATTGACTTGAGACTATTGTAACGTATTGTAGGACTACAGTTAGCAACCGCCACAAAGGGCGGCGGCAGAGGATTAGACGCCAGGGGCCAGGCAGGATGTGACACGCCGAGGTATTCTGGGAAATCCTAAGAGCTAGGGAAAGGGATGCCCAAAGTACGGGACAGCGCATTTTTGCCGCGTGCCGCGTGTCAAATTCTTGGAATCCAGGGAAATGGATGTCCAAAAATGCCTGGCAAAGCGGTCAGTGTGGGCCGTGTGCAAAACCCAGTGACGTTTCAGGTCACGTGGGTGGCGGCTATATAAGAACCAACGCAGAGCGCGGGGGTGGGGTTTGTTGAGCTGAGAGGGAACCCTCGTGCGAACGCACAAAAACTTGCGCCCAGGGCGGTGCGGAGCCGAGCTAGGCTCGTGCGGCAAACCATGTGTTGGGACGCCGTTGTGGACTATATCCACGGGTGACAAGAGGTCGCCGGAGCTGTCTGCTGTGTGCGGGAGGCTCGCTGAGGAGTGGCGCGGGCCACGAGTCAGTTATTCATTTTTAAGGATCGCTCCTGCGATCAGGAAAGTAAAGATCTACCAGAGCTGTAACTTAAAGTAGTACTGTACATATTGTGAATAAACCTGTACATATTTATCATTGAAGCTCGTGTCTGTGATTATTGTGTATTCCCACGACGTCACAGACGGGTAGACATAATTGGTGGCAGCGGTTATAAAGAAACCCACGGGGGAGTACGTGCACCCACCAAATAACATAATTGGTGGCAGCGGTTATAAAGAAGCCCACGGGGGAGTACGTGCACCCACCAAATAGTATAATTGGTGGCAGCGGTTATAAAGAAGCCCACGGGGAAGTACGTGCACCCACCAAATAGTATAATTGGTGGCAGCGGTTATAAAGAAGCCCACGGGGGAGTACGTGCACCCACCAAATAGTCATAATTGGTGGATGCGGTTATAAGAATTCCACGGGGAAGTGTTGCTCAATTGTGATAATTAATAGCAGCAGTTAAAACATTCACGCCGGAACGGCACGGCATTGTTGCACCATACGCATAGTGGTGGCAGTATTACGAACAGTGGGTGGGCCAGTGCGTGGGTGTGTCGACGGGCAGACATAATTACGACGCACGGGAGCAGAGAGGGTCCGCTCCGAGCCAGACGCCCACGTCTTCACGGCAACGCCGGAAGGAAGGAAGGAAGGACGGAGAAGGAAGGACGTCTCAAGGACAACCGGCTTTGATAAAATCAAGAAGTCAGCAAGGATCTGGTGTAAGTATAGCTATCTGCATTGTAAGGTTCAGTTCAGGTTTCAGTTATGGCTTACTTACCGAGATTCGGGAAAGATTGTGTAGTGCACGTGGCACAGGAATTAGGACTCCAAATTACAGGTGGAGAAACTTTGGTAGTGCTAAAAAAATTGATAGAGGAGCATTCCGATTACGAGGAGGAATTTGTGAAAGGGATAGCTCAGGCATATAAGGATGAACGTGAACGAGAAAAGGCCGAACGCGAATTAGAGAAGGAACGCGCCTATAAGGATCAAAAAGCCGAACGCGAAGCAGAGAAGGAACGTGCATTTCAGTTAGAAAAACTGAGAATAGAACAGGGCCAACTGGCGGGGAGAGCTAGTCCGCAGTCCGAAGTAAATAGCAAAATGCACATTCGATTAAATCAAGTTATGAGCCGATTCAAAGGGGAGGACGACGACATAACGGCATTTTTAAGTGTTTTTGAGAGTCAGGCGGAACAATTAGAAATTCCTGAAGAAGAGTGGGTGGCAAATCTTATGGGACTGCTCCCACACCAAATCAATGCATCGCTAACTTTAGAAGGGCAAGGTAGAAGAACAGAATATGCCGATTTAAAGAATAGGTTATTAGAAATGTATCGATTCAATGCCGAGAAGTTTCGACAATTGTTCGCGAAACATGTAAAAGCCGCGAATACTACCTGGAACGTATACGCGAGAGAGCTGAAAAATTATTGCAAAGAATGGGTAGCAGGACTAGATATTCATACGTTCGAGGACTTAATGAATCTAATTGTAACCGATCAATTAAAGCGTCGTGTGCCTATTGATATTAAAGAGCATTTTATTGATGAGTGGGGGGAATTTAAGATGCCGTTAGAACTAGCTCGTAAACTAGACAACTATGAAAACAATAGGGCAGGCTGGAAACGGTCTTCGTTCAAGCCTTATAGGAAATCGGAAGCCGTAGGGGAACAAGTTGCAAGCACGAGCAAGACGATGCCGATAGTACCGGAATTTCAGGGGAAATCGAGCGGTAAGAAAACCGATGTTAGGGCAGCATACGAGAAGCCAGACAAGCGGAAATGCTACGGGTGTGGTGCCACAGACCACATGGTCCGTGAATGCCCGCAGCGCCGCGTGGCCGAAAAAATGAATCATGTGGCAGACAAAACAGCTACGGAATTGTTTTCACCGCACGTGTTCTTTGGAAAAATTAATAAAATTCCCGGGAGATTTTTGCGCGACTGTGGTGCCAGTTTCGATCTTGTCCATGAGAAATTTATTAGCGACGAGAATTTAACGGGAGAAAGCGTGTGGATTTTGCAACCGCTTGATGCCTCACCACGAAATCTCCCGGTGGCAGAAGTCACTATTGAAGGGCCATTCGGGAAAGTAGTAACTAAAGCCGCAGTTGTGCCTCGGGAATGCGACAGCGGATATTACTTATTAAGTAATAGAACAGCTGCTCTGTTGGAAGAAGTAAAGGCAGGATTTATTGAGCCACAATTAGTTGCAGCCGTAACGGCGCGGGCAAAAGCCGCTGAAACGTCGCGGGTGACTCAAGAGTCGGGGCCGGCTGACCGACAGGCAGGCGAGTTTGACGCGGACGAGCAGGTAGAAAACCTTGAACAATTGAGGCAGCAGGGAGCCGTTAGTGAAAGGGACGCCAGTGCAAGTGTACTAACGCCCGAAGTGAATGAACTCATAAATGTTACCCAGACTGAGTTCGCAGCTTCACAACAAAGTGACCCGGAAATCAAAACACTATACGACACGAATAAGCACAACGTAGCAGATCGTAGCTCAAACTTTGAAGTTGAGGAAGACGAGCTCGATAAGTACGCTATTAACCTTGATAGTGTCGACTTCGATGCGGAAGCTATGCTCGAAGGAACAGAAGTCGAAGACGAGTTCCGCGACAAACTGCTCAAATTAATTGTAAAGTACAAGCATATATTTTCAGACAGACCAGGGTTGACGGATGTCGTCACCATGGACATTGAATTGACGGACGAGTCGAAAAAGATAAGAAGTGCGCCTTATCGAATGTCGCCGCGTCAATCAAAAATTTTGCAGGAAGAAATCGCGAAGATGTTACGGGATAACATAATCGAAATAGGCGACTCTGATTATGCTTCCCCTATGATTCTTGTAGAGGCGCCGGGACGAAAACCAAGACCGTGCGTAGATTATCGCAAGCTAAACCAAATTATAAAATCAGAATATTTTCCGTTGCTGAACATGGAGGAGAGGATAGAAGCAGTAGCGGCAGCTAAGATTATTACTACATTGGATTTAGCAAAATTTTATCATCAGATACCGCTCACTCCGAGAGCGCAAAGATATGCGGCTTTCTGTACAAGCTTTGGCACGTATAGGCCATTAAGATTGCCCTTCGGGCTAAAAAATGCACCTTTTCAGTGTAGTAGGATGATGGCAGCTTTATTAGCAGGATGTGCAGAATTTGCAGTCCCATACTTGGATGACATCGCCATTTATAGCGATACATGGCAAGAACACCTTAGACATTTAGAGCAGGTGTTTCTAATATTAGAGAAAGCGAAGTTGCATGTGCAGCCAAGCAAGTGTAAATACGCGCGTAAGAATGTGCAATACCTAGGCTACATGGTTGGTAGTGGCATGATGCGGCCGGTAGAGGCCAAAGTAAAAACTATTAAAGAGCACCCCGTACCTCAAACGAAAAAGCAAGTGCGTGCTTTTCTCGGATTAACGGGTTACTACAGGAAATTTATTCCCGATTATGCGGGTATATCAGCGCCATTAACGGACTTATTGCGAGGTCGCGAACGGCAAGGCAGGGTAACGTGGACGCCAGCATGCGAGATGGCATTCGAGAAACTGAGGAACGCTCTCTGTCACGAACCCGTCCTTCACGCGCCAGATTTTAATAAGGATTTTATAGTGCAGTGTGATGCGTCAAAAAGAGGTATTGGCATCATTTTGGCACAGTATAATGATAGAGGAGAAGAAAAACCGGTGTTATACTTAAGTCGTAAATTCACAGATTCGGAATTATTACGATGTACAACAGAACAGGAGTGCACAGCCATAATATGGGCATTGCAGAAATTAAAGTACTATTTGGATGGAAATGCAAAAATTAAAGTGGAAACAGACCACAACCCATTAGTATGGCTAAATAATTGTTCAAGTAAGAACCCGAGATTGATGCGTTGGTCATTAATGATCCAAGCATACAATTTAGAAATTATTCATAAAAGGGGTAAGGATCACGTAAATGCTGATGCCTTAAGCCGTATGTTTTACTGATACATGGAACCTGAACTGAACTGGGAATGCGGAGGGCTACACTGAACCGAATCACTTGATTGCATTGTATAAAATCAAGACAAGAGAAGAATCACTGTATATATGTAACAAATTGTTGAAACTGTATTGTTTGTGTATTCTGTTTGTTTCATGTGTGTCTTATGTATGTGCAATTATGGGTACAAAGTGAAGCTCTGAAGACATTGTTGGTTCTGGGGGTATCAGGGAAAGTATCACATCATTTGATTGTGAATACTACGGAGGTAATTGCAGCAGACTGTATGTAATTTAAGATTGTAGAAAATTGTATATATTAGAATGAAAGGAGGTACGTGAAGTAGGTTAGTTATTTATATTAGCTAGATTTTGATAAAAAAAAATATGTTGTAAATATAGAGTAGGTTAGAGAGATCAATAGAGTGTGAGCCCAATGGCCAGGTAAATGGTATAATTATATCCAGATCCACAAATCTAGTTGCGGGACGAATTTTTTATTGTGGTTATATCCTGCATAAAAAATTCAAAATAGGGTATGGAGAAGTATGTAACGTATTGTAGGACTACAGTTAGCAACGCCACAAAGGGCGGCGGCAGAGGATTAGACGCCAGGGGCCAGGCAGGATGTGACACGCCGAGGTATTCTGGGAAATCCAAAGAGCTAGGGAAAGGGATGCCCAAAGTACGGGACAGCGCATTTTTGCCGCGTGCCGCGTGTCAAATTCTTGGAATCCAGGGAAATGGATGTCCAAAAATGCCTGGCAAAGCGGTCAGTGTGGGCCGTGTGCAAAACCCAGTGACGTTTCAGGTCACGTGGGTGGCAGCTATATAAGAACCAACGCAGAGCGCGGGGGGGGGGGTTTGTTGAGCTGAGAGGGAACCCTCGTGCGAACGCACAAAAACTTGCGCCCAGGGCGGTGCGGAGCCGAGCTAGGCTCGTGCGGCAAACCATGTGTTGGGACGCCGTTGTGGACTATATCCACGGGTGACAAGAGGTCGCCGGAGCTGTCTGCTGTGTGCGGGAGGCTCGCTGAGGAGTGGCGCGGGCCACGAGTCAGTTATTCATTTTTAAGGATCGCTCCTGCGATCAGGAAAGTAAAGATCTACCAGAGCTGTAACTTAAAGTAGTACTGTACATATTGTGAATAAACCTGTACATATTTATCATTGAAGCTCGTGTCTGTGATTATTGTGTATTCCCACGACGTCACACTATT
>BLKR01017483.1:0-11397 GCA_011170035.1 Teleogryllus occipitalis
CCTCGTGCACTGCTCGCTCCCTCTCACATCTCCTGGCCACCCTCACATCCCAGCCCACCCACCCTTTCCTACATCACCGCTGACGCCTCGTGCACTGCTCGCTCCCTCTCACATCTCCTGGCCACCCTCACATCCCAGCCCACCCACCCTTTCCTACATCACCGCTGACGCCTCGTGCACTGCTCGCTCCCTCTCACATCTCCTGGCCACCCTCACATCCCAGCCCACACACCCTTTCCTACATCACCGCTGACGCCTCGTGCACTGCTCGCTCCCTCTCACATCTCCTGGCCACCCTCCCATCCCAGCCCACACACCCTTTCCTACATCACCGCTGACGCCTCGTGCACTGCTCGCTCCCTCTCACATCTCCTGGCCTCCCCACCTCCCCACATAGTAACCCTTTCATTGCCGAACTTGTATTACCTTCTCTACACCAACCGTCATTCCGCCCCCTGCTTCACCTTCTGGCCACATAGTCGCCCGTTTATTGCGGATCTTGTTCCACCGTCTCTCTATTCCCTATCATTCACCCGTTCGCCAACCATAGTTCTGTTATCGTTGTTTCTAGGACTGACCATACTCCTCCGACATCATAGATTCTAAACAGTATAACCGAATTAGGTGCTGAAACGTATCCCCTAACCAAATCGATAATCGCGATGCTCATATGAATGAGAACAAAAAATGCACTAGATTCACAAAATATCGGGCTCTTAGGGCAATCTTTTGCAGAGGTACATCAGCAAACGTGTTATTCATGTTTAATATTTCTCAGCTTCTATTGCATTTATCAGGATGAAAAAAATTTCAGAGACGCGAAAAAATAGTCGGGGAAAAATAGAAAAATAGTAATATATTAAAAAAATTCTTTTTTTGAAGTGATTTTTGACATAAATACGTTGCAGTACTGTCTCAGTTTTTTCTAGAATGTGTTTTAAAATAGTCTATTACATACACTTTTTTTTCATATTTTTAAATTAAAATTATTTAAAGGTCTCGTTTACCAGAATGATTTGCAACTGATAAATATTTTGTTTGTGGAAAGTATTTATATTATGGAAATAAAATTATGAAACTCCTTGTGTTTTTAAATTTATGTATTGTTTCTAATATAAATCTAATTTCTCAGGCTTGTGTGGGGAGACGCCCCGGTTGGATTCTGCGTATCAGCGTATCCGGATGCCAGTCCATAGATGTGGTTATACGCCCCCGCGGGGAAGGGTGAGGATTAAGGCCAAAGAGCCTATGTACTTGAGGACTAAAATTGTCCTGCTAACACAAGCTTAGGTGCAGTTGTAGACCACGCTAGGTTCTCCACCACCTTTTCATCTCCATTTCATTGCGTCTGTCACATCGCCGCTACCACATTGCCCTCCTCACTGCAACTCACGGCCATCAAAGCATCATGCCGGACTTCTCTGAAACACCAGTTCTCCAGCGATAGACAACCACTTTAATTACAATTCTGAATTGAGGTTGTCGTGCCCGTATCAAATAGCTGACGGAATCTACCAATATTTTTAAAAAAATATTATGCGATTTAATTATGTTCATATTCTGATATCTGGTTTCTCTTGTGATATCTCCAACTCTGTCTTCATTTTTTTGGTATCTTGTTTTCCACATCATCCACACCTTCTGCAACGCATTGGCGAAAGCCCTCGCTCTACCCGACTCTTCGCGAGAGGGACTTTTGTGTACACCTCCATTCAGAAGACGAGGGGTGACTGTTGTGGTAGCATAACGCGTTGCAATGCCATCATACGACTGACTCCCTTCCCGTTTTGCATTGAACTGCGCTTTAAATCCAGAATGTGGAATATTGGAAATGGCTTTTTCGGAAAATACGAATGTCTGCCATTCCATAAATTGTGGGGGTGGGGAAACGTGTCGAGAAAAAAATATTCCGGTATTGATTCGCTTTTCAGTATGTACTCTACAATAAAATGTATTTTATGCGGCAGTAGTTTTCAATGTTGATCTTGAGAGAGCAATAGAATATAGCTCAATAAAGTAGGATTAAGTCTCGTACCATTACAATTCTGGCATATGGAACAAACTCGAACCCCAGAATAAATTGCAGTATAATTGAAGAAAAATTGTATACATTTAAGAACAAATAATACAAGTATTTAGCCACATATGTCAATCATTTTCTGACAGTTTGTGTTAAAATATTTACAGTTTTGAGGTATGACAAAGCAAAGCCGAATAAATTTTGAACATCATCTATATTTGTCATCTATGTGCCCGCAGAAATGACAGCAGTGTCCTGTTTTGAATATCTAGTTCAAAAATGTATTTAAAGTGTGGAGTTCGTCAGCCATAAATGTCCGTCTTCGCAAACCTTTCAATTACTCTGTGATTTGCCGTATTCTATTGATTATATATTTTAGCGAGTTCCTCAGCCAACTCTGAAATGAGCAGAGAAGATCATTTGTTTTAGGAGATATCTGTTTCTTACAAATATTCGCAGACATTAGCAATACCATGTTTGTTCTCATTGAATCTTTACCTCCCCTCACTTTGTTTCACATACTCTTTCTTTGCTTGAGTGGATTTTTCTGAAGTCAACCCACCCCCACTTCTCGGGAGGCCGCAGACGTTTCTGAAAAGCATTACCCGGCGAAGGGGCGAGGGAGGGATGGAAAGGGGAAACGAGTACGGGGGTAAGATATAAAAAAGAGAGAAGAGAGAAAGAAAAAGAGGAAATTGAAGTGCAATAGAGGAGAGAGTATTAAAAAGGGAGAATATGTGACGTGGGAAGCGAAGACAGAAAGAGGGGAGGTCTGGAATAGGTAGGTAGGGTAGCGAGGTAGGGCGGCGAAGTGGAGAGTTGGAGGAGAAAGACTGGGACAAGGGGGACGAAGAGGGATGATAATTGGGGGGTGAAGGGATAAAGGGAGGGAGATGGTTACGGTCTGAGAGGGGAAGGAGGAGGGGTGGAGAGAGAGAAAAGAGGTAAGGAATGAGGAGAGACGTGAAGAGAGGGAGGAGAAAGACAGGGAAGAGAATGAAAGGAGAGAGAATGGTATGGTCTAGAAGGATAAATGGAGTGAAGGTGAAGGAAAGGATAAGAGGAAAAGGATAAGGGAAGGATAAGGGAGAAAAGAGAGGGAAGGAAGGGGATAGAATTGGGGAGGTGGAGGAGGGAGAGACACTAGAGAATGAAGGGATTGGTCTGGGAGGGTAAGTGGAGGGGAAGGAGGAGGTGGAGGATGGCGTGGCGTGGCGGGGCGGGGCGCGGGCACGCACGCGAGGAGGCCTGTAATTAATTCGGGGCAGGGCGGCTCCGAAGTGACAAATTAATTATTTTGATTGTCCGTCCGGACGCTTTGCGATGCGGCTCGCGGCAGCCCCTGCCTGCCCGCCTCCGCCGACGCTCCCCTGGCGCGGACGCCCTCCCCGCTCCCTTGCCCGCACTCCCGCCGCACCCCGCCGCACTGCCGCACTCCGCCTGCCACGCCCTGCCACGCCACGCCCCCACGCCCCGCCCCGCCACGCCGCCACGCCACGTCCCGCCACGCCCCGCCACGCCCCGCCACGCCCCGCCCGCCACGCCACGCCACGCCACGCCCCGCCACGCCCCGCGCCACGCCACGCCCCGCCACGCCCCGCCACGCCCCGCCACGCCCCGCCACGCCCCGCCACGCCCCGCCACGCCCCGCCACGCCCACGCCCACGCCCGGCCCCGTCCCGCGTGTGACCGACCCTCCTGTAGCGTCTCCTCCATCCCAGTTCCTCCTCCCGTGCCAGTTTTTGTCCGGTGTTGCTTTCCCAGTTGTCCTCCCAGTTGTTGCTGTCCCACGCCTCGACTTTCGTCCCTTCTCCTTCCACTATGGCTTTATGCCCCGACACTTTTCCGTCATTTTTCCATCACATATTTTTCGCCTTCTCTCACCTTTTTCCTGTCGGATATATTCAGTAACTTCATTTCTGATCCATTTTCCTTCTACCATCCTAATCTTGATCTTCTGTCTCTATTTCTCCATCCCTAATTTCATTATGAGTTTTCTTATACTCTTCATTTTCGTTTCTTGTACTTATATCGTTTATTTTTTGTCGTTTCTGCTATATCTCAATATCTGAACACACTTTTTTCCTTCCTGCCTTTCCTTTCTTGGCACTCCTTCTCTGTCTTTCTCTTTTATTTCCTCGTCTCCATGAGGCTTGTTTAATTTCTTTTAATTTTTAGGGTACTCTCTGATTATTCTCATTACCATATTTGTGCTCTTTTTGTCTCATATAATTATTGCCACTTCTCTCCTTGCATTTGGCTCTCTAAGGGACGGAGCCACTAGTATGGTTTTATGAAAACCTGCAAAGTGGCTGTGAGCCACTTTCAGCAGTGTGGTTGTGAGAGCTTAACAACGAAATTGGACGAGTGTAATCAACCTTGCCACCCTCAAGTGACGGCAGCGAAGTCTCTACAATCATCTAAACATTGCTGAGTAATTTAAAATTAAAATATTATAGTAGAAGCTGTTCTTTTCATGACATTTTCAGTAGTGTTATACACCTATGTTCATTCTAATAATAAATAATAAGGCAAATTCAACTTCCAAAGAACTGCAATAGAAACAAATCCAAATACTCGAAAATGCATTTTCATTCCTCGTGCCGTAATCATTTTTTCTCCTCATAACAAATTTCGTCCTACAATTCTTTCAACCCATTCCATCGTCTTTTTCTCAAATTCCTCCATAATTTTTCTTTTCTTCCCCTTTGTGAATCTGAATATCTGTTTTTCATTTCATCTATTTTGCCTCCGCATCTTTCTCAACTAAGTCTCCGCTTCCTTTTTTGCCATCTTCCATTCTTCATCCCCTTTTACACATTTCTACAATATGAACTCTTTTTCGTAACACCTCTATAACTCATCCCCCTTTTTGGTCAATGCGTTCACCACTCTTCGTCTATTCGTTCCCAAACACCACAATTCCCCCTTCTTACGTACACACCATCCTCCACCTCCCTCATCGCTTTAGTTTGTCTCTCTTACCTTATCATCCTAATCTCGCCCTCCTCTTAGTGCTCTCCTCTCTTCCTTCCCAATAGCCGTCTTTTCCTTCTTATCACAATCAACTAACTCGTAGAATTCACCCCTCCCTTTATCCCCACAATCATTACTCACTAATCTCTCTCTCTCTCTCTCTCTCTCTCTCTCTCTCTCTCTCTCTCTCTCTCTCGCTCGCTCGCTCTCGTCCTCCTCCTTTATCTAAATCTCCCTCTCGTCCACCTCCTACATTTGCCTCACCATCTCCTCCTCCTCCCTCACTGTCTGCGCCACGGCCACCTCCCCTTCGCCCACATCCCCGCCCTCCCCCTCCTCCTGCATGTGCTTTGTTCCGTCTTGAGAGCGGCGGCGGCGGCGGCGTGGGCGGGCAAGCGGAAGAGCCCGAAAATGGCGAAACAAGAAGTTCCTCCCTTTGCTATGAAGCGGTTCCGGCCGCAGCGACGGGCGGGGGGGGGCGGCGCGGGGCGGGGCGGAGCGAGCGGGGCGGCGCTGAGCGTGGGCGGGCGCTGCTTGAGATTCAACGGCCGAGGACCGCGGGCGGGAGGGGGGAGGCGCCAAGGAGCTGGATGTGTTGTGGCTGCAGCTGCCGAGCACCGACTTTCGCCTTGGCGAGATTGCAAACTTTGAATCAATATTTGGGTGGTGTTTGCCACAAAAGTCTGCTGCTGAAACTATTATCTTTAAGTAAACTATAGGCATTGGATTTTGCATGAACTTGTGGTGGAATGTAGAAATTACAGAAAGTTAATTTTGCGGAATAAGCTGGAAACTACCTTAAATGGGATGGAGTCATCCACATCTTAGCCAAAGTAAATTAAATTACATTCTTTCGGGCATAAAGTCGGAAAGAAAATCATAAATCTTTATTTTTGAAGTAAATATCAAATGATACTTGAATTTTGTGGATGGTTAGTTATATATTTCATTATAATGTATTTTCAAATTGTCTGATACCAAGAAAGGAAGCAAAATTATAACTCAATTCACATATTATAATAGATTTTCCCCACAAAAAGCGTGATCAAGACGGTGTCAAACAGAGTTCATATAAATTCACTATCAGTGTGGAAAACAGCAAGAAGTACACAAACAAAATGAAACGTTTGAATAACACATCTTTTCCCGTGACTCCAAAAAATTACAGAAATGAAGGTTTTCTCAATGTTCCCGTGATCCCTCAGTAAAATACCTGATTTTCAGAAAATCTGTTAGAAATTATCTGCTCTATAGAAACTCACAAGTTTTTTAGTATTTCATACCACATTGTTATCTTTGAAACACTAAAACTAATTTTAATCATAAGTGTTAACGATTACGTACAATATTGACGGTGGTCGAGCAGTGTTTTAAATTTAATGAAACATTGTTTCTAATACAAAAATAAATATTCGTATAGCATGGCATTGCCCCTGTCAAAGGTTGATTACATTGCTCTTCAGTGAAATTGTATTATGAAAGAAATGGATAATTTTTCCAGTTATTTTGAAAATATAAACACAAAAGTCATAATGAAATTAAAAGGTGCTCTTGTCTCAAAAGTATGTATGATTACTAGAGGAAGGAGTTTCATGACCTAAAAGACGGCCAAAAATTATTAATAAAATGCTATAAAAATTCTGTAAAAGCAAAGTAAAATGACCTAAAAAATTAGATTAAAACCAGTTCACATGAACAACTGGAGCAGTTGTATATGTTACTCATTAATAGATGCTTCTTCTTTTCGTACAAGGCAACTCAGCCGATAAACTTTTGGTTTGGACTGTTCTTTACCAGAAAATCTCTGTTTTTAATTATCCCGAAATTGGCCGAACAGACAATCGCACTGTTAGGCGTCACCGGTACCTTGTATTTCATAGGGAACGGCCGACATGAAAATATCTGAGTAAAGAAATCGAATAGGAATTCTCAGGAATTCTGTGGAGAACAATTGTTGCATCTCATAAATATAATTTAAGGCAAGTACAATTAAAATGATATTAAAAGTCAATGAAATCAGTGAAAATGCATTAACTCTTAGTTAATCGCGCTATCGTTTGTCACACAAGTTCCCGCGTGGCGTACTTTGTACTTTTTGTTCAAGAAAAATGAACTCTGCAAGGCCTGAATAATATTTGGATTTAATTTTTATGTAGTTGTATTTGAAATGTAAACATATTACAAATTTAATTAAATAATAATAATATAAAAGTTAGCATATTAGTCTTCAGAACAATGTTTGCATTTGACAACTTCAAGAATACGTTCGTTGCTTGCAAATGTGTAGCGTCAGTTAGTATTAAGTGTAGTTATAATTGTAGTAGAGCAGTTTTTTGCTCTTACACAAGTGTCACAGTAATTTCTTAATTTTCTTCTGGTTATTATTGAACATCACGATTTCTAATTTTTGTAAATTTGCTGACAAGCGGTGTTTTATTCCACTTGTAACCTTATATTTGGCTATTTAAATTAAGTCAGGATGCAAGACAAAGTAGATTTAGATTAGTTTGTAAGTATCTAGTTTATAAGCTAGGCCATACGTTACCTATGTAAACAGAATTTAAGAATAAATATTATATAATTGTCGTGACTGGTCGCACATAATTAAATGTGCCGCCACAGGAGCACGTCAGTAGGGCGTTACCGCCCCTGGCGGCAGCGGTGAACAACAAGCGCGGGCCAGCGGTGCTCGGCTGAGTGCGGCCGCCACGCCTGAGCGAGCGGGGCGAGACTCGACCCCGCCCCTACTACACAGCCAGTCGGCGGGCCTACGGCCCAGGGCAGCTATAAAGCCTCGGCGCGGAGCTGAGGCAGGCAGAAAGTGAGCGAGTGAGCGGCGGTGATAGAGCGACGATCCGGTGGTTAAGTGGTGGTTACGGTGTGAAGAGTGAGAGACTACGACAACTGCGCAACGACTACGGACTTCCTTTTCCGGCTACTTGGTGACTATAGTGGTACATCTCCTGGTTTTACGGCAACACGGCTTCGTCTCTCTACCAATTCTCCTGGATATCCGGCACTATAGCTCTGTACCTGTTTCTGTCAATAAATTGTTTATTGAACCCTGGTGTTTTGAATTTGGATACTTCAATAATCATCTCTACACTCTAAAGCTCTGCTTGAATAATCGCTAGCATTATGAAGCCTAGCACACGTGTCATGTTCACTCTCGGTCATTTCATCTTTCTCAGAACCATTTGCAGCATCGCAAATTTCTTTTGACAATTCGTGGTATAATAATTCACATACTATCTGCTTTTCCGATAAATTATTCATCTCTGAACTGTTCCTAATGTAAAACAAAATAAATTAGTTTAATTACATCAATAAATAAACAAAAAATCTGTGATTATTAAAAGAAAATCACAACTCACAGTGGTATCAGCGCGGCGTAGAAAGTATGCCAACGGACACCTTCCAAAGAAAAAACAATCGTTTAGCCATTGCAGGAAATCTTACGCAACCGAGTATCGAGGAGAATGCAGCTGAATGCCTTCTAGGAGGTTAGGTCAAATGTCAGAGTGTCAAATGTCGCGCGTTGAGGTTATCTGACACCAGGGCGATAAGTGTACTCCAGCTGGCGTACACTAGCGCGAGTAACTACGGGTTAAAAATGATGGAAAAGGGTAAAAAACTACTTATTAGTGAAAACTGACAAAAAATCCGAAAGATGTCTTAAAAATGGGTATTTGTTGTCATAAGATTAATGTCTAAACAAAAAGGTATAGTTCTAAAGTGAAAAGAAAAAAATGACATTTCATTAAAATCCTTCCCCTAATACATTGCCAAGAGTGGCTACAGTTTTCAAGTGTATGCGCCTCATCCTTCCTCATTTGTGTAATATACAAAATCTTGTTATTGTTCAGTGTCGTCTTCGTCATTATTTCTTGCCTCTGAACAGTCTGCTGAGTGTTTTTTGTTCATTGTGAACAGATTCATCACAGCCGCGAGAATAATGCAAATCTTGTCTGCAATATTTGTGTGTACAAATGGAATCCCCACATAGGGCAGAGAAATTTGAAGTTCGTCAATGCTAACTGATTAGTGAGAGATATTCTTTAGTGATTGTATCGCTGCTGTTTGCAATAAGGCACTAAGGAACGCGGGTTGCAGTAGATCAGTGCAGAATAGTAGGCAACTGTCGAAACGTGTGATCTCCAAAACAAAATCATTTTGTAGACCATAGAGCGTAGATGACACTAGTGCTTAAACTTTGTGATATCCAAACAATTTATCATTCACTGCCATACTTTTAAATATATGAATTAGTATTAGAGAAACAAAAAAACATGATCAGTATCTTTCGTATAAAACAAATTATGATTAAGAAGAGGTGATTTATCAAGAAATAATACAGTTCTCAAAGGATACTACGCAGTGGTGAAATAAGCGGAAACTCAGACACTATTGCTTTGTGATTCAACTACCAATTAACACTACAGACTCATTTGCTTAATAGTAAAAAGTTCTTATTCCCTCACATGTTATTACAAGTTTTTGTATTCCAACAGACATTGTTTTCGTATTATTTTTTCCAAATTTATCACTAAAAAATTATTCTAGAAAAGGTTTTATTTTATGTAACGTGAGCCAAAAAAACACAAGTATGAGCAAATTATTGTTTCATGCTTAGTACTATTTAAGTCTGTTTGGGGGAGAGAAACGTCGCAAAATACAAAACAATCGAAGAATTAAAAGCACCTTCTACAAGAACCAACCAATTCCAAAATCTGAATTCTTTATAACAAAAGCTAATACAAAATGAAAAAGGTTCTTCAAGAGTGTCCGGATCAGGAACGAAATCCGAATTATCCTTTCTCTTTAAGAAGACGATGAGCCTTCCTGTTATTCCGAAAGGTCGCCTACTGGTAAAAGAAATTTTCTTCCTTCGAGGCATTACGTGGAGTCGAATTCGCGAAGAGCCGGAAGAGCCAAATCCTTTGGAGCGTCGGTCCTTCCTTCCTGGTTTCGCTCTTTCCTCCCCGAGTTCTTTCTGCTTCATCTTTGAGTATTTAGCGCGGTTATTTAATATTCATAAACACTCATCACCCATTGTACTCATGAGAGGGAAAGGAAGGAAGTAAGAGAGAGAGGGGGAGGGAGGAAGGGAGGGAGGGAGAGAGAGAGAATGAGAGAGAGAGAGAGAGAGAGAGAGAGAGAGTTCTAAAAGCGAAGGCCAAGAAATAATTGTTTCTGTTCTCCAGGTGCCAACAGGCGACAGGAGACAGTCACTCAAGATATACCTCAGACCTGGAAATCCGTGTGAAATTTTTTTTCCCCTGCAGATCTATTTTTCTCATCTCGGATCCTCGTCTAACATACCCCAATGCATATAACATCAGAAAACATTCGATATTATGGGAATGGGCGATAGGATAAGTAACCCGCCATCGGCTAACTCTAAAGATGGAAATGCGAAGAAAATGAAAAAAGTAAGAATTTTAATAATGCATAAAAAATTGATGAAAATGTCCATATTAACGAATTGAGAGGTATTTAAAAAATACATTTGTGTAATTTTTGAAAACACAAATGAATACACCAAAATAAACTTTACGTCATATTAAACAGCGCACATAGCAGTATCTATAAGAAAAATTTGAAGAACAAATTTGGAACCATTTTTGAGAAAATGGCGTTTGAGCGTTTCTGAAAATGAGGAATTTTGAGCTCATTTGTACATAAAACGGTTGCGTTTCCAAGAAACGTTATTTGACATTATTTAAAGCACATGTTAATATAAATATAGTAATGTGAAGAAATGATCTTTAATGTAAATATTACCGACGTGAGAGACAAGTCAACAAATTTTCATATTTAAAAATTTTGAAAAAACAGAGGAGTAGAGCAATATGGCGTTTATGTCATGGTATAGGGTTTGTTCGGCACTAATCCTACCACAAATTTAAAGAAAAACTTTGAAGCCGTTTTTGAGGAAATCTTGTTTTTGTTATTTTTTGAAACTGCAAATATTTCATGCACTATTGCATGAAAACTACTAAAATTTCCAAAACAATGTACTACATGACCTTATTGAAAGCACTATTTATGCACAACAAATTTCATTTGAAAGAAAAATCTCTGTCTTCAATTTTATAGTATAGGAAGACGCCGAAAAAATTCAAACTTTTGCAATTTTCGAATTTTAGAGTTACCGGTAAGAATCAGACAAATGCCACCTTAATCAATGTATTTTACTCTATTCTTACAAGAAATTTAAAGAAAAAATTTAGAGCCTTTTTTGAGAAAAATTTGAAAATGTCCGGAGGGCTTTATGTAAAGTACCCCCAAATTTAAAGAATGTTTCTCAAAATTTCAAAGCTTTAACCAGACTCAGATTGATAGGTGATCCTTCAATTTGAAAAAAAAGCGTACGTGTGGTTTAGGTGCTAATAATGTTC
>BLKR01017484.1:0-11397 GCA_011170035.1 Teleogryllus occipitalis
AGGAATTTTGATGCTTTTTGGAAGGATAATAATTATTATTGCAAGAAATAAAGTTTTGACAGTTGTGAACAGGATTGAAAAAAGGTTAAAAAAACCCTGTGAGTATTATTTTTTTGTTTATTAGGGAATATAACTTTTTTTAAATTTTAGTTCATACAAAATACTTATTTCATCATTTGAACAGAAATATAGTTTCAATTTTAAAATCAATTGGAGTGAAATAAGAAAGTTTCGTAAATTTGAGATTTTAGTTAAAACGGAAAATTCTAAGATTGTCACTTTGTTTGATATAATTTTAAAAAATCATTCAAACGTTAAAATGTTTTGTATGGGCTTTTCAAGAATTTTTACGTCTTTTTTAACTTTGATGGGATTTTTGGGGCTGGGGAAAATTTAACTAACCCTGGTTGTGAATTACGCAGTTCAGGTGGATGTGGTAACCAAATCTGCCCAAATTGCTTCACAGTGTGTTAGTGTCACAAGCCGTTACATGACTGGAACCTATCTTACTATTCATCAAACCACAAGGAAATAAAAGCATCTTTTGTGACCTGGCGTGTCAAGCACAGGCGTGGGAAATGTGACACGATTGTTTTCTCTGAGAACACTTGATACACGACTCGGCAAATTCCGGAATGTACTTACGTCATCTCGGAAATGTGTTATGACACAATATGAAATTCAGCTTGCATTATTAATTCACGTTCTTCAATGAACAGAAATTATTTGGCGAATAATGATTTCCTATACCATGGTAATGAGGGTTCATACCGGTACTGAATATTTAACTTATTTAGTTTTAAAGAAAAAAGTATGATTACGCTATTATGTAAACAATGTAGTTTTGAAAGAGCTAGTCTCGGAGATGATTGCTGAAAACAAAATATTCTCATTTTATAATTGTTGCATCGAGGATGCTTTTTGCATCTAAATTACGAAGTTCCTATAATTCGCGTGTCATTACTCATCATACGTACAAATTCCTATAATTCGTGCGCCATTACTCATCATGCTCTGTTTTCCAATTTGCATGAACTTGGCTATGTAATAAAATTTCTTGCTTGTCTCGAGTTTCGAGAACCTATCGTATTTCGTTCTTCCTCAACGCACATCACTATCACGGAACAGTTTGAGAACCTTCGTTAGGAGTTTAAGTGGGTACCTCTACTTTTTTTTAGTGGCTTACCTTAAATGCAGCCTAATAATTAAATGTTACGTGTTCTGTGCGTCTTAAATCTTGGTGTTGAAGTGTCTCGTCATTTTGTGTGGAAAAAGCTTATTTTAAAATCTTGAATGTACGATATTCTCCCGACTGTCTTATACAGGTTCATTGATCCTCACTCGAACTGATGATTTAGCAATATGTCGAATTGCAACACTGAAGAAGAGAAATGAAGTATCCTACCAAAAACTCGTTTTTCTTGTAGTTGAATTTATACTGTTAACCATTTATCAGAATATCCAAGGATCTGCTTTACTTTTGGTGAAAATGCCGATAAATTATAGTTTGTGTTAAAAAATGACAAGTTCATGTTTTGTTCAATCGCATGGGTGACGACAAGGAACACCTGTCGATGTAAGTGTTCCTCTGAGAGTGTGCGTTTCATTTGTGAATTGCTACTTAAAATTCTGTGGAGTTACTTTTTGTTTTTCTTGGGTCGCTTTTTAACAACTCGCCACTTAGCGACTACTGTGATTGTTTTATCTGTAGGGGGAACTGTAGGAGCAACACGTAGGGACAACAGGAATGCATATAAACATCCGTCGGGGAGGGATTCGAACTCGCGACCCTTCGAGCCGAGGCAGCTACCGCCCTTTAGCCTTAGCGACCTCGGCTCTCCAGGCCGGCGGCTATATAAGGGAACGGAGGGGAAATGGCGCTGGCCTTACCGAGCGGGTAGCAGCGGCCGGTGTCGTTGTGGAAGTGCGGCAGGCCGTCGTGGCAGCCGCAGGTGGCGCCGGGCAGGAAGAGGTGGCCGCTCTCGAGGCAGGGCCCGCGCGTGAAGTGCTCGTAGCAGGCGCCGCCCGCGCCCGCCCCCGCCTCCGCGCCCGCGCCCTCGCCGCCGGCCCCGTCCGCCGCCCAGTAGTGCGAGGCGAGCGCGCCGCGGGGCGAGCACGCGCACCGCGCCAGCCCGGCGTCGGCGTCGCCGTCGTCGTCGTCGTCCGCCTGGTCGCCGGGGGCGGCGGTGCCGGCGGGGGCGGCGGCCGGGTCGGTGTCGTTCTCGCCGTCGTCGGCGGCGGTGGCGGGCGCCGAAGGGCCGACCAGCAGCTCCCCGCGCGGGCAGGGCCCCCGCGTCAGCGCCTCGTAGCAGCGCCGCGTCGCCGGCCAGAAGAGCTGGCCCTCCTCGCAGCGCTCCACCGGCGCGCACTCGCCCAGCCGCCTGCCACACACGACGCTCTCGTCACCACACACGCCCCCACGCGCGCCAACTTAGCCACAATTCCCAGAGCGCACTGGGAATGCGCCAACTTAGCCACAATTCCCTGCGCCCACCGGGAATTCGCGAACCTAGCCACGATTCCCAGCGCGCACCGGGAATTCTTTAACTTAGCCACAATTTCCAGCGCACATCGGGAATTCGCCAAATTAGCCGGCAATTCCCAGCGCGCACCGGAAATTCGTTAACTTAGCCACAATTCCCAGCGCGCACCTGGAATTTGCCAGCTTAGCCAAGATTGCCAATGCACGGTTTGATTTGATTTATTCGGTCAAACAACAATACAATTTGTATGTGACGTATGGGGGAGAAGTACCGTTTTCTTAAATTCCAGGATCTCTGAGAGTGTAGGCTTCCGCGGCCAGAGCCAGTAGCTATTTGGCTGTTCGGGAGTCGCTGCGAAATGCATTTCGCCTTGAGGAAGGTCGCAGAATGTCGGCCGAATCATCGGCATCTGTGCCTAGGGCGCGGCGTCTCCCGTACAGCCAAACACTTACTACCTCCAGAATATTTGACCAACATTTTAACTACAGGTAGTTGCATAATGACTAAAAGTTTTAAAAAGCGAGGTTGGCAATATTTGAAAACTATACATTTTTGCTCTCGAGTTTTAGAAAACATATTTGCATCAGTAAGCGAACTGCAGATTTTGTATTTGTATTGCTAACAAAATACTTTGAACTAATACCCCCCACATTACTACTAGCTCTAGCAAAAGTTGAGCTCAACAAAACGTGCACATAATGAAGCTACATTCATGTCCAGAAGCTAAACAATGGGCCATCTCAGCATTTGCTCAATGGATCAGGGAAACTGGACAAAAACCTGATCGAGATGGGTGTTGGTTTCGCGGATAAATACACTTATGGAGCCAAATAATACAAATAAACAAATGGGATGGAAAAGATAGATATTGGAATTTTAACAGACCATTTCATTATGAAATGTTTTAATATCACTGGGTCCCGTAATGATTTCATATAAAAAATGGAAGTTATAGTAATAAAATGAATTCAGAATGTTTCGTGAATATTCTTGAATACCTATTTATGAACAAGAAACATATGCCAATAAAATATTACAAGAATCATAAAAAGAACATTAATTAAATTAAAAATTCTGTTACCATTACCCCAACCATTCGAAGTGTTTGTCATCTCTTGATTTAATGTTTGTAATGGAAGTTCGTAATATCTTTCTTAGCAGAACTGCTGGAACTGTTTTCGAACGCTTTCCGTGATGTTTTCCATTGTTTTGAGAACTGAAGTGCTTATTTTTCATGTATTTTTTCACGTAAAGGTTCTCCCAAACGCTGCGTATTGCTTGAATACTAGTAGTATTTATTTCCACAGAATAATGCACACGTTCATATATTAAATACATTTGCCCAATGAAAAAAGTGGGTGCATGTAGCACCATTTCCATTGACGGGAAAATGTGTAATTGGTTGCTGATAGACAGCTGGGTCCGTTAAAGTTTAAATCAATTCTTTTTCAAATTAGCGAATACCTACCACGTCGTGAGGCATTTTCACTTACAATATAATTTTAACTCATGTTGTTAATTGTCACGATTTTGCTGTACCGAACTTGATTAAGAGATTATAGAATTTGAAATATTATGCTCTAGGATTTGTTGGGAGGTGGGTGGGTGCAGTTCTCTCATACCACCGAAAAAGGGAATCTTGTAACCGGGTAAAAGAAACTCTTAATTATAAAATGTGTATTAAATTTGAAGAGTTCTTGATACAGAGGATGCGAGGAACTGATTAATCTAGACTTTACGATGCAAGTAACCAAGAAACATTTTTCTGGGTGGTGGGTGTGGTGAATATGTATGACGATAAAGCTACATGCCAAACGAGGCATGCATACCAGTGAGAGTTATACTTCTGGTAAACATGGATCTGTAAGGCATAATTTACATGCACCTGAATGGCAAACACATTGCAAGATGTGAATAGGATGTTTTTTTTTCGCGAGCAAAAGATTTGCTGTTGGTGTGAAAAACGACGTGTTTTCTTTTACGGAAATGCATATACTACTTTTTATAGCATTGACTCTTCTTTCATAGCTTAAATTTTCGTTCCTGAGAAAGGTTGTGATGTCGATTATGTTTGTAAAATGTCATACACGTAGTAATTAATGTTGCTTTAGATTCCTATTATTGTCTTGAAAACTTAATCCTAACACTAACATCTTTAAGTGCACCATTCTATAAATTCACCATTGAGGACCACAACCACTTTGTTCATAAATGGGTTGAAATAATTGTATAGATATTTGATGGTCCTCATGTCAGTTCTAATCTCTTAGTATTAAAATTACTAAATATCAACTGATATTTATAAATTTTTTAAGTAAAGTGTCTTGTATAATGTGTCGTGTTATATTTTTCGCCATAACTTCCGCAAAGCCTTATATTTTGTAGACTCTAAAACGTTGAATTATTACTAGGAGTATATTACATTTCTTTACTGGCATAAATTTCCCACTTTTTGTTCAGCCCCTACTTTTGCACATTGCATTGGAATGTAATGAATAGACATCGGATGTTTAGGGAAATGCCTATTTTTTTCTAGAGAACTTATTTAAAGGCTGATAATATATGTCCACGAATCATGACAAATGATGACATTTGACGGAATTTTATAATGCTTATTTTTGCTTATTTTAGCATAAATGCCTATTTTTACCATAAATACCTTTTTAAAGACTTTTTTTGCCTTTTATTAATTATATTTATATACAATGCTAAGATATCGGAAAATCGGCGATGGTCCAACGTGACCATTCATTACGAAACCTTCAATTCACGTCTTGAAATTTAAAATTACGAGAGATTTTCCTGAAAGTATACCAACTGATTTTTCTCCATTTCACTATTTCACAACTACTAGCCATGATCTGAGAAAATGGACGATTCACAATACGCCGAGGGAACCGAAATGTTAAGTGGAAATAAATATAAAATCCCAGAAGGTTTCAGTGTTGCTAGTGTTGGACTGCTAAAATATATGCCAGTCACATCGTTCAGATCTCCTTCTCCGCATTCAAACTGATTTTGTCTCCCAGTCGTCGCAAATTTGAAAATGTGATTCTTGAAAAGTTACTGGTAATATGTAAATATTATTGGTTAATGGAAACTATTACGATTAAAATGTAGAAGAGTTGTATGTATGTAAATCTAGTTTTACATTAAACTGTACGAACTTGTTTTGTGCATTTAAGTTTAGAAAATAATATATACAAAAATTACAGTTTTCCATTTTATTGTGTAACTTGACAGTGCCTTTTTCCTCCTTATTCTTGACTTTTTCAGTGCCTTTTTAGGCGCCTAAAAGACGATTTTTTAGTGCCTAAACATCCGATGTCTAGTAATGAACTTCAACGCAACTATTTCCTGAAACGTCTAAATAGAAAATACTCTTGTTCTTGGCAAGGTATTTTTATATACCGGATAATTTAAAACTGTTTGAAAATCACGAATAACTTGCCCTCGTTGGAAGGAGAAACTGAATGTAGTTTGTGGTATTTCGCGCGGAACTTTTCTTGTCCGATAACTATATCCCCCCTCCCTGATACAATAAATAGTCGACGATGAATAAAGACTAAAAGACCCAATAACACGTTAAATTACCCAGAAAGCATGGTAAAAGAAGGTAACATTCAATGCGATCAATGTTTTATAACTTTGTAACTATATTTTGAACTTTTTTTCATCAACTTTTCATAGATCATCGAGTGAGAGTTTGATTTATAGTATTTTAAAAATTTAAAAAAGTTTATCTTGTTGGTTACTATTTACATTGACACAGCTGATAAAGATTTCAGTATTATAAAACAGAATTCGTCATTTTAGGCAAACGAAGTCCGTGTACTTTCCAGGTCAAAATATTAACCAGTGATATATTACATTGAAATGTTGGCTTGACTTTGGTTTTCCAGATGTTGGCATTGCTTCAAAAACTCACAGCAAATTCAAATGTAGCAATTGTTTGTGGTATAATTTCTGCAATAGTTGCATTTTACTCAGTAGCTTCATTTCATTTGCAATACTAATATTGTAGATGAAGAAAACAAAATAATTGTGTGATTTGGACGAACTAGTAGTTATTTACTGAGGAATCTTGAAAAATATTTGCGGCGTTGGTCGTATCGATATGCTCGGAACTGCGCGCGGAGACCAAGAGAAAACTGGATGCTCCGTGGCGTGGCGTGGCGTGGCGTCGCTTGGCCGGTGTTTGTTGAGCCTTTCCATTAGCGCGAGCCGGGTGTTTTCGCTGCGTGGGATCCTCGGAGCCCCTTGGCCGTGGCCATGAGGCAGCAATGTTTGGGGCTGAGGGCGCTTGAGCGTTGAGAGAGAGGCCTTGTGGAGGTTAAGCGACAAGACGCACCGAGGCAGTGACCTCGCGATTAAGGATTCTATTCGCACCCACGAAGTAACAATTGCTGCGAAGCTCTTACTCCGGATTATTTATGTGGGTGAGCTTTAAAATATTGAGAACATAATTACGCGAATCCAAGGTGTGACTAAAATAGTTGAACATTGATTTGTATGATATAGTTTTGTTTGTAATGTTTGTTTTTGAAAACATAAGTCTGTCAAACAGTAAATCAGAAACTCCCCGTTTTTGGACTCGGTAAATGTGAATTCATTTGAGTGACACCAACATTTCCACCCTTACTTCATCGAGACTTATTTCCAGAAAGTTTGGTGAGAAATTCTTTACAGAACTAAGTTGCACTGTTTTCGTATTTTCGATTCGAAAAATGAATCGATATTGATGTTTGTGTAATGAAAGAAACCGGGTTAATGTATGGTGACTCGTCGACGATAGCATTCGAAGAAGCGATCTGTCAATCGTAGGTGTGCGTTTTATCCTTTACCTAAGAGCGGGTCCGTCTTATATAATTAGTGAGTTTTCTTATGCATTACTTATGTTTCACGCTCTTGTATCATGTGCAGTGGGCAGCGCAAATAGCTGAAGATGTAGGAATAATTACTCGTATTTTAACTCTCACTTATACTGCTTTTAGTTCACTTGTATAAATTCATGGCGATGATTGCTCTCGGGTTTAGTTTGTAAAGTTGTGTCTGTTGGATGTGAAGGTGAAGCGTGCCTCTGATCAAGACAAGGAGAACTAAAATTTTAAAAAAATATATTTCTTAGATACATGTGAAGTAACTTGATTAAGCGTAAACATTTACCAGAATGCTTATATCATCCAAAATCCAGTTTGGTCTCTATCCGTGAGCTTTTTATTTCTTTTATTAAATACACTAAAATATTTTTTAAATTTATTATGAATGTAGGTATCTAATTTTACAAAATCGGTGCTGCTTTCTTAGGAACGTCTTACATTAAAATATGTGGAATTGAAAACAGCTTCTAAATTTTATGAAAAACTGTAATTTCGTACAATATGGAACGTTCTTTTTTTTTCTTTGCCATCGAAAACCTTGGAAGTTTCATCGCCACGTTAAACTGGACCAATTGTGTGAGGCGGATTTTCTTATGCTGCTCTCGAGGTTGCAAGGATTTTGAGACTGTGGGTTGGGCGCTCTGGTTAAAACCAGTTTAAATCTTCATGTCTCAACTCCCTCGGAGCAAATGCACTGCTGGCACTGGTATCACGATGAACGCCACAACTAGTTTTTCCTTGATTGCTCTTGAGTGAGAGACGGCGAAATCGGAACTCCAAAACAAATCAAAATGGAATCCATGTTCTTACGTTGCTGGACTGTCGAATTACGGGCCCGAATTGTACTGCACAAATCGTTACACTGAGAGAAATGTTGTAGTTCAATGTACTCAAGATCTTTAGTAAGCGATCAGATAGTAAATCCATTTATTCGTGTGGTAAAATGCACTGAACATGATTTACTTTCGTTTAGTAACTTAGATCAGACAATTGAAAATAAATGAATGAACAACGAGAATTGTCAGTGGCACTATACTTGTTACGAAAATAAAATCATTCGGTGAGATCTAAGTTTTAACCCCCACTAGCCGGCGTTAGGTCGGCGCCGGATCTCACCATCCAGCGAGGGAAGATCACAGCCATCTTCCAAGAACAAACATGCACTACACTTACGGGGCTAATGACCAAAGCTGTTGACTCGCGCGGAAACACGAAAAAATTAATCAATCAATCAATAAATATGTGGATATTTGAATGATTGCCATACTGAAGGCAAAGGGGCGAAGGTGCTTGGTGCGAGTGTGGAATTGGGGCAGGGGTCCTCACCTGTCGTCGTCGGCGCCGTCGGCCGCCTGCAGCGGCGAGAAGTAGTGGCCCCGCGGGCAGGGCCCCCTGCGGAAGAGGGCGTGGCAGCGCTCGGGGGCGCGGGCGGAGCCGTTGAGCTGGGCGTGGCCGGGCGGGCAGCGGCAGGTGGCGGCGCCCGTGCGCGCGTGCGGGGCCAGCTCCTGCGTGGGCGGGCACGGCCCCGGCGGCCCCACCGTGAAGATGCGGTAGCAGCGGCCGTCGCCGGGCCACTGCAGCAGCTGCCAGCCGCCGGGCTGCGCCGCGCACGGGTTGCGCGCCGGGTCGGCCCAGCGCGGCGGCGACACGGCCGCGCGCGCCCCCAGCGCCAGCAGCGCCAGCAGCGCCAACACCGCCAGCAGTGAGCCTGCGCGCGCCCCAGCTGCAAGCAAATGCAGTGGAGCGTCAAGGATTTGGCGGGCGAGCGGCAGTGATTTGGTGGGGGGCCGAGCAACCGGCGACCGGCGACAGGGGACCGACGACCAGCGACCGACGACCGGCGACCGAGGACCGGCGACCGACAACCGACAACCGACGACCGGCGACCGACGACCGGCGACCGACGACCGGCGACCGACGACCTGCGACCGGCGACCGACGACCGACGACCGGCGACCGACGACCGGCGACCGACGACCGACGACCGGCGACCGACGACCGGCGACCGGCGACCGGCGACCGACAACCGACGACCGACGACCGGCGACCGACGACCTGCGACCGGCGACCGGCGACCGGCAACCGGCCACCCTCCAGTTGGGCCTATGGCGCGGCGACCTTGGGGCAGGATTGGGCGAAGGACGCTCCTCGGAGTACTCCGGATCCCACTTTAAAGTCTGGCGGGAAACTAGTTGCTCCTGTACCGGCGTTACCCACGTCGTGAGCTGGCGGTATGCGTTGGGGAGACGGGGTGGGGGCTCCGAGCCGCCTGGGCCTTGGTCCAGGTGGCCTCCAGTTGGGCTCTCGGATTCGTCGTGGCAGTGGCCCGATACGCTGGGCAAAGAGGAGGGAACTTGTTCCTGGCGCATGTGTGTGCAGCATTGCCGAGACTCTGGTGCTAGCCTGGATAGCTTGGAGCTGTGAGCTAATAGGGCGGCCCCCACCCAGGCATTCTATGGGAGGGTTGCCGCGAAGGCGAGTTGGGGAGAGCTGTCAAAGGTTCGGCCGAAGATCCGCAAAAACGTCTTCCTTAGCCTTTGTCAAAGAGAAGTTTCTGAAAACGACAAATGTTAAGACTGTTAACACCTTGGCGTTAGAATCTGCTTTTAACATGAAATGTTTAAACCAATATCCGTGTTGCGTGTGTCTGGGCAGAAAGAAATCAATTACCTTTCTTGTTTTAACTCATTCATGCGTGTATGAAGCTCATATGCATCATACCGGTTTTTGCAGTTCTGGCACGACAAACACGCGGACTCAGGGAAAAAAGCGCCATGGAGCTTTGAAAACTGAACACCGATCGTACATAAATTATTCAACTCTCATAGCAGTCGACACGCGCGTATTTACTCTTTTTTTTGTCACGAGCTAGGCGATCCGCCACCCAGACTATGTTGTTGATTTCCTATGTGAGCCCGCCGCATCTTAGTGGAATGCATCAAGTTTTTGGAATGTCGACAATGGAAGACTTTGCTGGCGCGGTACCGTGCGGGGAGGTGGCGCGCTCTCATGGCCATCTTTGAAGTAGTTCGAGCTTGAGTATTCTTTGACAAACGCGGGCCGTTTTAAGTGTACGCCCTTTGCTGTTAATTCATTCCAAAGATGGTTATAATAGTGTATATTCGAGATCAGGCCCCAAATTTAAATTAATTTGGGTGCCTATGTGTAAACGTTCGCGTTTCTGCGTTCTTTGGGCCGAAGCCCCCCAAGATGGGTTGGACCGCAAAATACTTTTTAGACAGCTATTAATAAAAGCGCCGACCTCGATGGCGGAGGTGGCTAAGAGCGTGTACCGACTCAACGCTTCGGGCCGAAGGGTCGTGGGCTTGAGTCCCACCTTGGGCATGGTTATTTGTCCCTTGTCTCTCATGTATGTGTTGTCGCGGAGGGTCTTGCGTTCTGCTGGCCCCAGATTGGAGGAGCCCGTAAGTGAAGTATGCTGGTATCTAATATATGATCGAATATGCGTTCCATCGGGAAGTAAACGCTGACGGCTCGATAAAAACCTAGAAACGAAACACTACTGAAAACTGTTCTTTCGGGGCACGCGTTGCCTTCTAAAAGTTCGGTTTGTACCACTATTGATAAAAAGTGCTCCAGTGTTCCGATAAATCTGCGAATGGGACGAAGGAAACAAAATAATTTCGCCAGTCCGCACCAGCTACTACTAACGTTAAAATATCATTAAGTGATTTGTATACTTGAATAAGAATAAAAGTAAAGTCGGTAAGGCTGCCTAAAAAGTAGTGTGTGGCACACGTGGTAAAATTTATTTAATTTTGCTCGCAGAATTGCTCGTTACTTGGCTTCTCGGCCTCATGTCGCAGCATTGCCTACTCGCGAAATAAAAAAACCCAACACTTTACCACTCGTATCATAAGTAATTATTTTGGTTGGTTGAGTTGGTTTGGTTGTTCGTAATATTTTATTGATTGTTGTTAATTGTAGGATTGGGGTTGTTGATTCAGTACGGTAGACCTGTCAGGGAGGTGTAGTGGGCGTCAGTGCGTACAGTGCCTGAAGCATCTGTATGT
>BLKR01017485.1:0-10000 GCA_011170035.1 Teleogryllus occipitalis
CTTTGAAGAGAATAGTCGGATCTTTTGGTAGATATTCACTCACCAGTGCTCTGATCCTGGCCGCAAATGTTAGGGTTACAGGATACTCGAAAACTGTATTTTCAGGTGTCTCAACCACGCTTCCTCATGTGCTAGATACATTCTCGAGAATTTAGAATTCGAATAGCTTATGACCAAATTGCCCTAGGTCCGTGAGATACAGAGTTATTCTCGGCTTCGGAACCTTTCAATAAGTTAACGTTTCGAAAATGTGTTTCGTCGCTAACTCATGTCTAGTTTACCAGAGCGATCTCTCTACCTCCATTAATTCTTTTCATGCCACCGCCGTCGAACTGGTTAATTCTAATAGGACGGTTTAAAAGTTAAATAAATTACTGAAATCTGCCTCCAATTATCTATCTTTGCCTACATTTGTGACACTAAACTACACACTTTCTATCATCGAAGCTTCTTACCCACTGCATTGTTTTTAGCACTTGAAAAAAAAAGTTTTACTTCCACCACGTCTAATTCCCACATATCTTCCTGTAAAAGTACCTCGTCTGCCATTAGGGCTGTTCATACACAAAATATTTGCAGTGACTTTCAAAAAATAATCTTGTCGGAATTTATTTCGACATTATACAGAATAACACTTTTTCTACGGTCTTATTATGCAGATCAGGACGCATAACAGTAAAGTCTGCATGCAACGGAGGGACAGTTGAATGTCACCTCACTAATTCATATTTAAACAAACGCACTCAATAACTGCCCAGTAGCACAGTTAACAGAACCCCGAAGTGTATAGGAAGTTCCAGCTCTTCATTGGCTGCGGAGTCGGTGTGTGAGCGACTCCATATTAATGCGTTTCAGTCTTTGTCGTCTGACGACGCCGGTATAAACATCAGGCGCGCCGCGTGGGTAGCAGGGGGGGGAGGCCAACGAGGGAGAAATGCGCGGAGAAGTTTACGGGGCTCCGTGTACCAATTGAGTCTTAAAATGTGTTTTATGGTAATGCGCCCCGCGCAGGCCCGCGCTGCAGACGGCGTGGCCGGAATGTATAAAGTTAGAACTCGCGGAAAGGAAACGAAAGGAGCTGGCAGGAGGAGGAAGTAGAGGATGGGAAGGAAGAGGAATGGGCGGGGTTGAGGAGCGGGGTGGGGTCAGGTCGGGGCGGAAGCCGAGTTGGAAAAGAGGTTGTGGGTGGGGATGGGAGGAAGAGAGCTGTACGCAGTACGGGGGTGGAGATGGGGGGATCGGAACGGATTGGGCAGGAGTGAGGTTGCAGGAGATAGAAGGGGCGGGGAAGGAAGAGGAAAGGGCGGGGTTGCAGGAGCGGAGTGGGGTCAGGTCGGGGCGGGGAAGCGGAATTGGGTAAAGAGGTTGTGGGGATGGGAGGAAGGGAGCTGTGCGCAGTAGGGGGGTGGAGAGGGGGGATCGGAACGGATTGGGGAGGGGCGAGGTTACAGGAAGTAGGAGGGGCGGGGAAAGAAAAGGAAAGGGCGGGATTGGGGGAGCGGAGTGGGGTCAGGTCGGGACGGGGAAGCCGAGTTGGGTAAAGAGGTTGTGGGTGGGGATGGGAGGAAGGGAGCTGTGCGTAGTAGGGAGGTAGAGAGGGGGGTCGGAACGGATTGGGGAGGGGCGAGGTTGTAGGAAGTAGGAGGGGCGGGGTAGGAAGAGGAAAAGGCGGGATTGAGGGAGCGGAGTGAGGTCAGGTCGGGGCGGGGAAGCCGAGTTGGGTAAAGAGGTTGTGGGTGGGGATGGGAGGAAGGGAGCTGTGCGCAGCAGGGGGGTCGGATCGGATTGGGGAGGGGCGAGGTTGCACTGACGGAGGGAGACGCCCGAATAAGTAAAATACAAGGTGGCGAGATTGAAAGCGGAAGGGGAGATACGGGCCGCCTTCAGGAATTAATGCGCGCAGACGCGCGTTCTGAAAAATCTCGGCAATCTTCACAAAATGGCTCTCGGAGAGGGTTGCTACTGCAACAGTGTATTGTTAGTACTCAATAATTTTTCATATTTCAAACACAGATACTATTGTAAAAAATATGTACTGTTTAATAATTGAATTGTAACATATTATCTTCAATTTTAACATGAGAAATTGTGCATGTGGAGAGCAAATGGGGCATTGAATGTACTGTCATTTCCCTCGTATTTCGAAGTCGTTTTATGAAATATCTGAGATATATTTAACGAAATAAATGATTGAATTTGTAGTTTTTGCAATAAATTGTTTCTTATTTAACTACTTTCTTAACTGTTCGTAACTGCAGACTCTTATGGCTCGACACGTTGTAACCGTAACTGTTACAGCAAATAAAATAATTCGAAAAAGTACAAAATTACGCAGCAAAATTTATCAAGAGAAGACGCTCTAGTTATGGATTTACATTGTGAGAACCTTTGGGGAAACTCAAAGAAAATCGCAACACTTTGCATTATTCGAATCAATACGTAATTATCCTCCATGGAGAGATGAGGGTAAGATGATCAAAGCCTACAACCTACGTACATGCTGAAGGATCATGATATAATCATTTTGGAAAGAAAACATGTTGGGAAATTTTTATTTTTAAACAGAAGATATAAAATTGAATCAATTTATACGTAGGGGTGCTAGAGACTCCGTCAGTGTCAAATGTTTCAAAAGTAGAGTAAGTAAGATGTAGTTGTTTGATTTTTAGAATAGTTATATTAAAATTATTTTATATTATTATTATTATTATTACTATCACTATTATTATTGTTATTATTATTATTATTATTATTATTATTATTATTTTATGTTAGTGTTTGCAGGGTACGACCAGAGCATCACTCCGAATAGTGAAACATTTTAAGATTACATACTACAAATCTTTCTTTTTTAATTTTTGTTCATTGTAATTAGAAAACGCTACAAACTAATATTTTTATAATTCTAAATAGCATTATAATTATTAAATTTTACACTAATATATTCTTTGGGATAACAGCTATTAACATTATTCTAATACAATATCAGGAAAAGGAGAAGGCGAAGAGAAACTGCTGTAGAGAAATCTGGATGTGACAGTGGAGAGGTCGATTAAACGAAAATATTATTCATGTGACAAGATTGTTTTAAATCCTGCACTCTTTCGATTTCCTTCTATCACTTGGCAAGCAGTGTATCTTTAGAGCGGAAAAAGTGATGCCTGTAAACAAGAAAAACTTGCCGCAAAGTCACCAAGGGTGATCCGAGTTTTATAATGTGACCCAGTGAAAGAAGTTGGTTTTTCATTTGAATCAAACAATTATTTTGGTTTATTACAGTTTTATTTATGAATTTCTTATTGAATTAACTTTGCAATCGTTTGTTGTTAACTGTTTTGTCTTGCATTCATGCCTCTTGTGTCTTTTCCCTGGAGCTCTGGATTTGAGAAGATAAATGTCACAAGGAAAAAAACTAATTTGTTTAGTATGGTTGCAACAATTTAACTGTAGGTGTAGGAAGAGTGGGTCAAATGAGAAGTAGTTGCACATGTATGAAAATTTACTTCATGTAAATTCACTGCACAAGAAATTCTTAAAACTATATCACATGCTCCTTACCTAATGCTTATTGATTAGTTACAATTATAATATTACATGAACAAGGATTTGAATAATTTCTTGTCTTACATTGAACGTTGCTTCGATTAGTTCATTTGAACAGTTGTTAGAAAAGGATTAAATTGTATTTTTTGATTATTGCTAATCACTCCAACAATTAATATGTGACTGCCACTTGCATTGCTGATTTGCTATATTTGTAAAGACAATGCATTTTGAAAGTATTGATTTGGCAAAATGACTCAGCAGTTCTTGAGAACAGAACAATGTGATGCTACAATACCTTTTCTTTATTAATTTAAAAGATACGTGTACGTCACTTGGTCGATTAGCTGCCACCTTCTGGGGTTATTTTGGATTGGTGCCAAGACCAAATAAAGGAATATGTTGTTAACCATATACCACGGACAATACTACACACAGGGAAGGAGAGATACAGAAAAAGGGTTGATAACTTTAAGTTTGCGTGGAATACCCAAGAAAATTATTCTTAAATGTAAGGACATGAAGTGTATAATGTTTTTTTTTTAAGGTGAATATTTCAATTTGCTGACGTTTCGAAACATGAATTTCCTCTCTCAGGGCAAAGTACGTAGAAACAAATTTTACAATTTATTTCCATAAATGGTTACAACAAACATAATAATTACACAATTTCGTGAAACTTCATAATATGTACAGAACTACAGAAAATTTCAAAATTCACAGAATTTTGAAAACGTGCACAGAATTCACTTCTCCCCATAGCACGCCAAACACAGTTTTTAACTGTTTTTGACGTAAATAAATCAATAAATTATAGCTAAACACATCTGTTAGGAACCTTTTTCCCTTGGATCATTATTGATGTTCATCAGTAAAGTAATGACATTTCTTCATTTCCTTTCAAGAATATTAGAGTGGCAATCGTGCGATGGCCTTTTTTCTTCGGGAGAAAAATAGAAGAAAATAAAGTTCCCGAGTGACTTGTTTCCAGATAAGGCTTTGCACGCAGCGTCACTTGAGGCTGGCGTGCAAAGTGGAGACTGGAACATCCGGTCACGTAATGACTGAGTATTACCGAGGTGATGAAGTGCAAGCGAGAAGGTATAATGAAAGGAATGTGGATATTTGCGAAATTATGTTTTTTTTTGTAGCTACAACCTCCAAAATTCTGACATTGTCAACGATAGATTAAAATTGGGACCGAACTACGTAGAACTTCGTATTATGAAACAAAAGCATTCAAAGTTTTATTCATTAGGAAATGGCATTCTTGCTGAACAGGTTTTGTTATGAAGAAGATAAAAGATCACCTGCATACATTGAAAGAAATATGAAGATATTATTCCATTTACAAGAATCAATCGACAGAAAAACCTTTAAGTTTGCTACAGCTCCAATGAGAATTACCTTCCAAGTCTGCATCAAACAGATGTTTGTCGTAGGTAATGATGTAGGGGAAACAGCAGTCATTCAACCTGCAATACACGTTACACTGCAAGACACGTTGTGATCATGCATGACTCAGAAACGATGCATCCTGTGCTCTTAAAAACAGAAGTTGGTGACACTGAAAGAAGAAATATGTGCGAGTACTTCTGTGTTTCAAAATATATGGGTTTTTGTATCGAATGTTAACGATTACTTCTTCCTCAAACTGGAAATTTGAATGCATTGCATTTGTATACATGCAAGACAATCCTGATTTTGACCTATGATTGCTGTGAATGAATTAATAGATGGTAAGTGAAGCTGGAAAAGACCTCGTGAGGACGTAGCAAAAATAGCTGACGCGGAGTAATCGGTTTGGGGCAGTGAAAGGGGCAAAAAATGTGGCATATTTAAGACATATTCGCAGGCGTGTATTACATTTCGATCGAAAGTAGTAATCATCAAATTAATTGTTTAAGAACATGAAAAACACAATACGTCGGACAATATAACTCTTGTGCAGAACAAAATTAATTTTTCTTAGTTGTGGGAGAACATTTTGAGGAAACATTCAAAAATCACTATTGAATTTCAACCAAAAATCATATAGCATATAGTTCAGTGTGTTCAAAGGATCAAAGTCACATTGCTTCAAATTGATAATGAACTATTTGTAATGTTATACATTTTGATCAGTTTCCTGGAGACGAATTTTGTAATCTGTATATTTAGAGAACTAAAGGGTTTTTGTTAAGAAATAAGTTTGCGCTTTATACTCAACCAAATTTCGTGAATAATATTTGTCCAATTTAATAGATTGAACGCTTATCTTCTGTCATTTAATCATTATTTTATTGTATGAGTTGTAACAATACCACTAAGGTTACAGGCCTTGACGCTGATGGCTTTCTTGAATTGTGCCGTAATACTAAGGTTTAGATTTAAGCTATCTGTTTGCGCTGACTGACGAGGTTTATTTCAATCAATATTATTTCCATTTTTGCTCTCGCAGTGACAGCTAGAAGTGGTTACAGTTGTTTTATACTAAGTAAGTTTGTGATCTTTATACATTCAGCGCATCAATATATTTCAACCGCTTTGCTATGATGTGCAAGTGCTGTGTGACAAATTTTATACAACGGAAACCGCCCATGTGTTCCCAAGTTTTCATTTTGTAAAGAGAATAAACATAGAAAAAAGTGAATCTCTGCAATTTATTGGGAGGATTTCGTTCCATCGGAACATACTAAAATCAGAATTAACATTCTTGTTTGTGACCTAATTTATTTCACCCATGAACTTGGTATTGAAATGAATCTGCTATGTTTTTTAGTTGTTATTTATAATTAAATCTGCCAGTACGCTCGCAATTGCTTGATGCCAATCGTAATATTTATATTCGTTCTTTATATAATTTCATTTTGTCGTACTCTGCTCATGTAATAATTTTATAATTAATAATTTCAATAGCGTTTCCCTTTAATATTTTTATTATTTGTGGGTATCGTCATACGACAAACTATAGCTAACCTGATCGTATGTGGACGGGTCGTTCGTTCGAACCAGCGACTTCTGAAAATTTTGTTACCTAAGAAATTCTTTGATTGATTGCAACTAAAAACGAATTACCAGCCATGTTTCAAACAACAAATACAAAATATATTTCCATTGAAAAGCATTAACATGGTTAAATGAGCTCATTTATGTTAACTACCGATTCTATTCTGAACCTTCTTTACACAGAATCAGTTTAAATGTTCTTACTTTATGTGTTCGCGCAGTACCTTCTTGGATGAACTCAATGGTGAATGCGAAGACAATGTCCGATGTCCATGAAATCTTCTCTCCTCGATCACTGCGATGACGTACCATATTTCGCAATATTATTCAATGTCAGTTTCTAAGGAAAAATAGAAATCCTCGCATTTGCTGAATTATTGCCAGTTCGTCGGATAGCTATCTTAAAACGGTGTGCGTCCGCAACACTTCCCTTACTTCGCCTCTGGCGGGCGCCTTGCTACGTCACTCCTACTATTCGCAATTAAATCTATATATATAAAAGAAAGTCGTGTTAGTTACACTATTCATAACTCAAGAACGGCTGTCCCGATTTGGCTGAAAATTGGTGAGCAGGAAGCTTAGAACCAGGAGACGGACATAGGATACTGTTTATTCCGTTCGACAGCGTTCCTGTGTGAGAACGCACGTGTTTGCACGTTTTCGCGTGATTTCGCATGTTAGCGGTCATTGTTGCCTGTTGTAACCCGCGCCTGATAATAAAACAAAAAATGTCGTGTATCACAAGGTACTTAACTGAAGAGTGCAACCTATGCACCAAAATACAGGAACAATAATGAATGATTAATTTACTTAATTTTTTATTTGTATTTTCTAATAAACAATTTAACTTAATACATTCCAAAATCTGCTTATTTATTTCCTTTAACAGCCGGTCCCTATGATTACAGCTTTGTATTTCTCTCTTAAACAAAAATCACTTCAAAAAACGCTCTGGTACGTAATAGCTTTTTTAATTATCTATTTAATATCAATTTTTTTTTAATTCTTCTTTGTTTGAGAGAAAAACACAAATCTGCAATTGCTTTATTATCACGAGTGCAAGAAGGATAGTACAGTTTCTCATAGTGAGTGCGACGCGAGAAAAAGAGGGACCGGCTGTTAAGGCGGAACAGAGTTCGCCGGGTCAGCTAGTGTTTGATAAATGAGAAACTCACGACTTATTTCCTGATCTAATTGCGTGCGCCTAAACATGTTCGTTTCTGTTCAGTCCACAAATTATGCTGTTCATATTGTATAAATTATTCTAGAATTATTCTGATGCTAATCGATTGTTAACGTTATGCTTTCCCACTCCCCATAGGTTCAGCGTTGTCTTCATTGATCTATCATGACATCGTCCACTACACGTCCCATCTCATGAAAATCCGCAACGTATCAGAACCAATGTGAACAGCACAATGATCAGCGGTCTAAAGAGACCGATCTCGTTCCTACAAATATTATCACGCCCCTACTCATATATTCTTTCATTACAAGGGGCTTTGACTCCCTCTACCGCGTTGTTATTCTATTGCGAGCATTTATTTTTCCCGAGCTGCTTTATTTACACTTTCTTCCATGGCAACTTGTCCGTTCTGGTATCGTTTTCTCCGAATGCCTAAACTAAAACATACTGACCTAATAAATATTTTTATACTGTTTTATTAATAAAATTTCGGGGATCTCTTGGCTTATTACAGTGTTCTCACAACACGTATATACTCATCACTAAACGTTCATATTATTTTTATCTACTTATGGCTATTCCTTTTTGTCAAGCTCCTCTCAAGTTTGTGTTGTCAAACTGAGTTAAGTCAATACGGTCATTTTATGTCAAATGATGCAATTGTGAAGAAGTGCCCCACACGACCGTCTGGGATTTTGATGAAATTTTGAATGCCGAGTTCCACATGTCTCAAATGACGTTTTGTGAAGTTGTGGCATCATAGATGAAATCGTTTTTGAGATAGAGCGGTTTGTTTGACCCTGTGCTGCAGCGTCGTACAGTACGAGTACGACTGAAAGATTTTTGCAACTTTGGCTTACAATATTTTCTTCATCTTTTTCTTCTTCTTCTTCTTCTTCTTCTTCTTCTTCAAAATTTCTTCAAATAAATACCAATGAGTTTACTTGCAGACAATCTTTTGTCTATTTAATGAAACATATCAATATTTCGTGTATTAGCACAGTCATTGCCCAACAAATTGCAGCATAGTCGACGAACAAATAGTGTTAAAAAAGGTTCCAGATCTTAAAATTGAATAGCTTATTATATGAGTAAGAAAAGAAAATCTTGTCTCACAATTCATCAACATATTGTTTCTGAATTCTTAATTTCAACCTCCTAACTCTTATCATTTCTTCGTAAATGAAAGTTAAAATTTATGATGTTGACAAAAAAAAATTGGGCAATTCCAGGCTTCAAACAAATACAATGAAATGGATAGCGTAGGAGTGAAATGAATATCCGGGATTGGATCCTTGTTCTTTGCCGTGAAAGGCACCGGTCCGAGTACTACACCACGCATTGCTCCCGTCCATTTGTATACGGTGCTCACTCCGGCATTCGCGTGGAAAATAAACTATGGAAACCACCTTTAAAAACAATGTGATCCCGGAATCAGCTGATATTCAGCACAACAGCATATCTCTGAAACCCCATACGGCGTCGAACTAGTGATCTTCCAGTCATTGGCAGCCTCTATTGCCAGGCGTTGCCTTAACGGTCGAACTACTGATGGTTGATTTCTCTTTAAGCGCATTTCGCCACACCACTTACTTGCGTAGTAAAGAGAGAGTATTGTAATGCCTCAGCGAAAAGTGGCAAATTTTCGTCAGAAAAAGAAATTTCTATTGAGGGGCCCGATATCGAAAAAATGGATAAATCATGTTCTTATATGTAGTAATTACTCACTCTAATTCATTGTGTGGTCATAATCCATGTTTTATGGATCTTTGATACCGAAATATACTTTACGACAAAATGTCTGTCTGGCCGTCAGTCTGCGCTCTTCGCTAGCAATTAAACTGCTCAAACGAATTTTTCCAAAATTGATCAATAAGCGATCAGGCCGAACTCAAGGCCTCTCGAATTTGAAACTGAAATTTCATTGTTGGGGGTACTATGCAATGAAGCCATAACATTTTCAAAACTTTCTTAAATAGCTCGAAATTTTTGGATTAATTTTTTTTCGTAAATAGAGCAAACTGTACAAATAAGTTGGCACAGGACTAATTTTCGTTGAATTTTGTAAAATTTCGAAAATTACAAAACTTCACTTTTTCGGCTCGTCTTCATATCACTACAATATTGAGAATAAGAAAATTTTCTGGTAATTTTTGCGTGAAATAGAGGTATTTTTTAAACAACTATTTTCCCAGAACGGGCACAATTTTTTCTCTTATGTCTTCCTCGAATTGAGAAAAGTACATAAAATGTGGCAGGTCTCATTTTCGGTGAACTCTGTAT
>BLKR01017486.1:0-11391 GCA_011170035.1 Teleogryllus occipitalis
TGAATGCCAATATAATTTCTGTTGTGGCAGGTGATGGCTTGGTGTGGGGCTGTGGTTGGAATGCATATGGCCAACTTGGAAAATCTCCTGATACTTTTGTTTCAGTAGATCATATGATAATGTTAGATATTCTAACAGATGAGAAAATTTGTAGGGTACATTGTGGAGGTTGGAATTCTGTTGTATTTTTTAAAAAATAGTTTTTGTTATGATGTAGAATTACAGTATTAAATGTTTTAAAATGCCTTCGTATTTTTTGTTTTCTGTGGTTAGTTTCTCCTTGTGTTGCTGCAGCAAACTCCTTTGCAAATTCATTGCTTTAACCAGTTTATTAAACTAAACATCAGCGGCTCTGTTGCAGGTTTGTACAACCTCTCAAATTCATTGATAAGATTCAAAATTAATATGAGATGAAGTTCATTTCTCCAATACCATTTTTATTCTTTGAGCGGTACTATATTTACTGCTTCCTGCCCTTGTGTTGCTATTGGTAAAGTTTGCTGTCATATATGCAAACAGAGCTGTTGGTCGAATCATTTTTCAGGCACAAGCAGTTTTATCGGCATGATATAGTTTATAATGACCGTGTTATAATGAACATGCAACTGAAAATGTTCTGGCCAGTGGAAAGAGAAGAGTGTGTGTACAGAATCATTTTGTTGTTGTTGTTGTTTTTGCTGTTACTACTACTACTTCTACTACTGCCATTGATAATAACATGCAATAAATGAAAAGATAATTAATAAATTAGTTATTAATGAATAATGAGCATGGAAATAATTTATTCATTCATACAACTCACCATTCCTTCGCTTCTTTTTAGATATCCTTATTTTTTTCATAAAAAGGAACAATCTTTTGTGCAACTTATGTTGGGGTTCAACTTTTGTTGAGATTTGAGGTTTCATTTAGTATAGCAATTTTTAGTCATAGCTGCATCCCCTACAATTTCTAATATGAAGTACCATTGCTAAACATGGAGAAAATAATAGCTACAATAAATACATGTGGTCTTCAGGATTAAGTAGGAGGAATATACTAATGGGCTCTTTGAATGTTCACAATTTGCTATTTTTTTAAAGTATTGTGAGGGATAAAATTGAACACCTAGAAAAGGTAACTACAATGGAGCTTCTCAGACTGGGTTGTCTTTATGATGACTGAATTTTTTTGGAACAGATTTAATGGCCTTAAGACTAATGCATTTAATATTCATACTACAGAGCTGCCTTGTATGCAGAATAATGACCTCAATTCTGGATCTTCCATTCTTCTACTAAGAATCAGAATTTTAAATCTAGCCCTAAACTTAAAAATAGAAACATTTCTATCATGTGACAATCAGATATGATCTGTGTCGTTCTCAATTGTTTCCCAATTCTAATCGTCTGTTGTGCAATCTTGTGATACTTGTTTATTGTGCAATCAATTGACATGTCCTCAAATACTGGACAGATCCTTTTGAATTACAGAATTTGGTAGAGTGGAAAAGCAATCAAATTTCAGTCGTTTAAACCAGTGATGTGCATCAATGTGAAAAATGGCATAGTCTCAGTCTGCACATAAACAATAGTATACAACATGCTGTGCATGATCTCTTTTTTGTAGGGAAGTGGGTGTTGTGAACTTGTTACCAGGGATCTGTACACTGAGAAATTAAAATACAGATAGAACAGAATTTCAGAAAAACAAAACACTGTAATGTGTGTGGTAAAAGTTGATGTTGGCTACTAATAGATTTGTGGTTGAATTTTATGTGATCTGTAGTTTTGGATTGTTGGTTTTCCTGAAATTTTACAATATCTTTGTGAATTTTTTAAAAAGCCTAAATGTATTTTAATGTACATCAAGTTTCATGATATATAGTGGTGCCATTTAATCGTTCTTTTTAATTCACAAATGTAAAATTTATTTTATTTTTTTTACTTTTTTTAATGTTAATACTATAATATGCACTTTGTTTTGCCATCCTTTTTAGCACTTAAGAGGTTTGCACATTGGTTGACCAAATGACTGATATGTTTATGTTCAACTTACTGCATCAAAAATAAAATTTCAAGTAGTTATAAAAGTGCTACTAAGTTACTACTTATTATAACTTTTTTTATTTTTTGATGTGAAGTATTAAATAGTCTTTATGCATTATATTGTCTATGAAGCACACACACAAAAAAATGCATAGACGTACAATTTTAATCTTCAGCTGAACATTGATTTAAAGTGGGAGTTTGCTCCGGGAATTGGGGAGGCAGAGAGAATGGGTGGAGGTGTTTGTGTGTTTTCATTGTGTAGCATTACTGTGGAAAGTTTGTGTTGATTTAGTGCAATGCAACAAAACTGTTAGATGTATGTAATTGGATGTAGTGGAATTGGATATTCGCTCTAATGGTCTTATGAGGTGAGTTTTCTTTAAAGTATTTTCGGAAAAAATATAGCAAAAAAGCATTGATAACTAAGCATCTCACATTCTCAAGAATGTTTTATATTAATTGCGGGGACACATGCATAATCTACACTTCACCTCATAGTACTTCACACATAGTTTTTGATGTTAAATAAGTAGGGTCAAAGGTTCACACCTCATCCTCAACTTGGAAAGACTTAGAGGAACATGGGCTTGGCACTTACTCCTGTATGTAAAGTAATATGCCATAAAAATACAATAGAAACTGCATGTGCAAAGCTACTGAAACATGCTGACACTCCAATAGCTAATGAAACATTTGTAGACACTCCCATTGTGCAGTAAGGAACTGTAATGTAAGCTTTTTGGATATCACAAAAGACAAAACTTGCACAGAATATACTTCCCCATACATCACAGTTTTCACTGTTCTTTGACAAAAATAAACGAAATCAAATCAGACCTAAGTGGAGAATAGTTGACAATTTTCAGTAATTGTATGGTGAGTTTACAGAGACACCAATTCTTCCATTCCCCCACCCTAAACTCTTTTCTAAGGATGTCCCAAACTCTACATGAACCTAGAATTGATACCAAGGAATACATTCTATCCATATTTCTTTTTTTTAACCATGCAAAAGTGAATTATTTGTTTTTTGGGGGGGGTTCCAGAACTAAATTCGAGGATTCTGGAACCCCAAAAAAACAAATAATTCACTTTGTTTTCCTCCTCATGTCATCCCATAATCATATCCTTGTCACATTTGTATAAGTTACTGTGAAACACTAAATTGTGAATTGTTACTACACATAAAAATTGGTGGTGATCAAACATTTTAAATGATTTAATCACCACATTACTTTCTCTTTCCTAATGTCTAGATCAAGGATTCTTAACTTTTTTCGTCCATCAACACCCTAAAAAAAAGGGTTTGCTTAATAGACCCTCTTAAGTTTCTCAAAATGCGGAAATTGTAGCTCATTTTTACAGCAAACTGTTTTTGTCGTGAAATTTTGTGGAACATTATTTAAAGCACATGTACTCAGAAATACAATAATGTGAACCAATCTCCGTTAATGTAAATATGAATGACGTGAGAGATAAGTCAAAAGAATTACATTTTTGTAATTTTTGAAAAGACGAAAGTACAGAGCAATATGGCGTTTATGTCATCTTATAGAGTTCATTTAGCTCTATCCCTACCAATCACTTGAAGAAAAAGTTTGCAGCCCTTTTTGAGAAAATCTTGTTTTTGTATTTTATTAAAATTGCACATATTGCGTGTAATATTGCTTGAAAACTATTAAAATTTCCAAATAATGTATATGACCTTCTTGAAAGAACTGAGTATGAACAAATTTCATTTGCAGAGAAAATCTCTATCTTTACTTTTGTGGGAAGAGGCCAGAAATTATTCAAACTTTTGAAAATTTCAAAAATTCAAAGTAAACCCTGATAATCAGACCTATGTCATCTTTATAAGTCCATTTTACTCTATTCTTACAAGAAATTTAAAGAAAAAATTTTGGGCCGCTTTTGAGAAATTTTTTAAAGTGTTTAATGCTTAATGTAAAGTACTCTCAAAGTTTAAAGAATGTTTTTCAAAATTTCAAAGCTTCAACTACAGCCAGATGGAAAGGGGTTCCTTCAATTTGGGAAAACTCCTACGCATGGTTTAGGCGCTAGTAGTGTTCACAGAAGGACAGATGAACAGATGGATGAACAGATATTTTAGCGTTAATTGACTCTTTGGTATCAAGGACCCACAAAACAGGGATTCTGGCTACACCATGTGTTAGATGTTTTTTTATGGATAGATATTTATTATTTCTGCAGGTAGGTATATACAACCTGGTGGCAGAACAATACAATTTAAATATTACAATTAGGAATATTAACTTTAAATTACTTAAGAATGTAACTTTAAATTATTTAAAAATGTAATAATAATAATATCAACAACAATAACAATAATAGCATTAACTAAATTTTATGGCTGACCTGCACAGTTATTTTAAACTATTAAATACAAGACTACACAACTTCTTAATTACACTTCACTTCACATTTGCTATTCACTTCTCTTTCTACTTCTAAATTGCACTACACTGCACAACACATCACCACACTTCAACATAATACTACTTTGAATATAATTATATATTTAATGAAGCAATGCATTTATTAGTAATTGACACAATAATTACAGCAATAAAAATAACATAATCGAATAATAACTGTTATAATAAGCGTAACTTACTAAATTAATAAAGTTTATAAGTATCATTAGTTAGTTTCTTTTTAAATCTTTGAACACTTAAAGGGTTCCAAACCTGTCGCAGGTAACTTATTCCAGTTCTTTACTGTTCTATTTGTGAAGGAAAATTTTCCAACATCTGTTCTCTGTGGCCTAAACTGAATTTTGTGCTTGTGATCCCCCTACTAAAGTACAAAGGCCTACCCAGTCGGATGTAGATATCTTTCCAAGCTGGATAACCGGCATACGCTTTGTACAGGGCACAGAGTCTTGCCTTAACTCTCCTACTTTCTAGAGGCTCCCATTCTACTTTCTTCCTATTGCTTCGGAAAGTAAATTTATATGCTCTTCTCTGTACTCTATTCAAATATTCCTTTTGGGAATTTCTATAAGGCTCCCAACAAACAGCCTCGTATTCCATTAATGGACGAACATTTTATCTTAATTTAGCAATTGGATTTATCTATATTTTCGTAATCAGGACTCGGCAATGAATTTTTACTTTTCGTATACGTACGTATTCGTAATATGTACGTACTACGTATATACGGAGTATAGAGGAAGCTGCACTGCTATGCGAAAAAAGGCGGATTTTCCGCATACAAAAATTCATTGCCAGTCCCTGACAACGAAAAAGTATATAAATCCAGTTGCTAAATTAAGAAAAAATTCTCTAACACGTGGTGTAGCCAGAATCCCTGTTATGTGGGTCCTTGATGCCGAAAAACCAAAACGACCGACCGTCCGTCCGTCCGTCCGTCCGTCCGTCGCTCCGTCCGTCCGTCCGTCTGTCTGTCTGTCTGTGAACACTACTAGTACCTAAACCTTCGTACGATTTTTTTCCAATTAAAGAATCCCCTGTCGATCTGGCTCTAGTTGAAGCTTTGAAAGTTTGAAAAACGTTCTTTTAAATTTGAGGGTACTTTACATGAAGCCACCTGACATTTTCAAACTTCTCAAAAACGGATCCAATTTTTTTTCCTTGAAATTGTAAGAATATAATAAAATAAGCTTATAAAGATGGCGTAGGTCCGATTTTCACGGTTAACTCTGAATTTTCGAAAATTGCAAAAGTTTGAATTATTCCCGGCGTCTTCCCGCAACTACAAAATTAAAGATAGAGATTTTTCTTTCAAATGAAATTTGTTGTTCATAATCAGTTCTTTTAAAAAGGTCATTTAGTGTTTTTTTTTAATTTTATTAGTTTTTGTGCAATAGTGCACAATATAATATAATATAATTATCCCTACAAATAAAGGAGTACAAGCAAAGGTAAGACTATTCAATATCACCAACACTTTTTAACATATATCTGGACGACATATATAGAATATGGAAAAATAATGTCGATAGAGGTGTACAATTTACTAAAGGTTCTTTTTACATCAATTCAATTTTATACGCTGATGACAAAGTGGTGATACAAGAGACTGAAAACAAGCTCCAAATGTCCATTTTTATCTTAAAGAAAAACTTGAAGAATATGGACTTCAAATGCCCGCTAAAAGTTAAAAGTCATGGCATTCCGAGGCAAATATCCGGTAAGATCTAAAATAACAATAGGAAACTATAATCTCGAACAAGTTAGCAACATAGATCATGACGTGGAAGATAAACTAGTAAAATTCCGAAATGTTTGTGGAACGATACATAAGTATCTGAGAAACCGAACACGAAAGGAGACACGGTTTAAGTTTTACAAGACAATTGCAGTCTTCACACTCACATATATGCCAGCGAAACATGGGTGAACACGAAAAAAATCAAAAATAAAATACAAACGGCGGAAACGAAATTTCTCCGGAGTACTCTAGTGTTCGCTACTCGACAAGAAACGGAATTCTGAAATAGATGTTTGAAAAGTAAAAGAATTTTATGAAATCATTCTCGAAAATAAGTTAAAATGGTACAATCATTTATCGAGAATGCCAACGAACCGACTTCCATTCATAGCTATGAACTATTGAACAGAAGGTAGAAGGGACAATGGCAAACCGAGAAGAAAAATGGGTGCCGGAACAGGTCACACGACCTAAACCCTGTCGGGAAGAAGAAGAAGAAGAAGATGAAGAAATCAACAAATTGTGGCCAGGAATAAGTTCTCTTTGACGACCTTTGCTAAATGTACAATGCGAAGAGAAAAAACTTGATTATGTTTCGTTAATACTGCCCTGCATTTTGCGCCTCTGCCACAGTATTAAAAGTAGTTGTTTCTTTAGAAAGTATCAAGGAAGTTCGCCTCTGATATATTACCGTGGGCTCTAATGGAAAGCTCATTTCTTGAATATAAACCGATATGTACATTGGACCGGAAAGGGTTAAGGGATAAGAGCCATAATTACGTTTTAATGATCTTTTTTAGAAATTTTTGAAAATGCATTGTTTACAAACTTGTTGAAAAGGTTAGGAACTAGTGTCATAATAAATTTAAGCCCTAGTTCCGTCATCCTAAGCAGTAAAACGACCTAAATTATTTTATAAAAGTGTTCAAATGGAAATGATTTTACTGTTGTGAAACCATACGTAGTGTTTTATTTCTTAAAAAAGACAATCGAATTCTCCTCCAGTTATGTTTTGTATACATTTAGAACGCTTATTTATCTGAGGATAAGCAAGGAAAACTTATTTTGTACTCTTGAATCATTAATAAGATGACACAAATATGTTTAAAGGTATCGTATATTACTTTTTATATAAGTATTTTTTAATATTGTGAATGGTTGAGCCATATGAACTTTCATTCTCGCTGAGGAAATTATATGCTGAGACTTTCGATCGTTACACGATTATTTTAGTTTGGCAATGTGTGGAAGACAAATTGCCTCAATTGTTTTGAAATCAGGCTGCTTGAAATATTGCTCTGCTTAATACTAGAATTCTCCTAGGCATGCAGGCCTGTGTTGAATTCAATTAAATTCAATTGTACTTTATTTCATACGGCGAAACTCAGGCCATTAGATCTGCATAGAGTGTGCTTAATATGATGTTGGGCCTTTTTTTTACTGCAATTTTAAATAAGCAAAATATCAGAGTTGAACATTTTATAATTATGCTTTTTTTCACTAAGTTGCGAATAAACTTTATTGGCTTGTTTCAATGCTTCGTGGCTTGTGGAGTGGCTTCCCCTCTTACTGCCCGTTTTTTAGAAATGTCACTGCATGTCGTTTCCCCTTACATTAATTCTGGTATTGCCTACAAACAAAAATATGGATTAATTATTGTTTGAATGTTATTGTCCACGTTCGTAGGATCCAGACAGCATTCTTCGCGTTTTACAATCAAGAGTTTCTGATTTTAACGTTAACTGTTTGGAGATAATATTTAGTATTAGTTTATTAATAAATTTCGGTTAATGTAAAATGATAATTTTCCGCATGAATCACATGAGGGTGTGGTAATGTGGTACGGGTCACATTACTCTTCCGTACTGTATACATATTGGACTTGTTTCCGACGTGATATCTTTGATTTAAGGGGTAACAAAAAGGTAGGGTCAGAGGGGATACGCAAAACTACGCAACACTATTGCTTGCCAAGCTCATGTTACTTATCAATCGAACGTTCTTATGCCGGAAGTTTATTGATACTTAGACCTGAGGTTGATTTAGTCTATAATATTGTAACGTCGTGGGTAGGGATCTACGCCACGAAGGAACAGACACGAGTGGGTATATACAATTTATTTACATGAATTATTTACAAAATATTTACAGAACCTCTCTCAAAGGTGTTCGTCGGAGCTCCCAGCTGCAGCCCCCCTTTCCCCACACGCGCCTTGCGGCTGGACCTGCGACTAGCCAACTAGGCCGACTCGCAACTCTGCATTTGGTGTGCCTTGGCAGATATTCAAATTTCCCTGAAGTGTTAGAGAATACCTCACCGTGTCCGAACACATCGAACACCTACTCGTGCATACCGCACTTCCGCGCCAGACTGGCCGGATAAAGTTTTGCCGACTGACCGCTAGGAAACCAGAAGCGTTACCCAACGCGACGAGAGCTAACTTGTGCAGTTTTGTGAACGCACGTAAGGTGCAATGTACGTTCACGCCACTGCGGTGCGATCATTCCTACCCTTACGGGCATCTATGGCCAATCCTGCAATATGAAAAGGAAAACAGATCAGAAAGATATTAGCCAACTGGCGCGCGCATTGTGTGTGCAGTGATTCAAAGCTTATGTTTCAAGTCTCATTTTGCTGTTTCAGATTTCTCTTACTCCAAGAACTGCTTAGGTCGCTTATACTTCGCCGTTTATCGGGTTTGTAGTATCGCGATGCAAATCTTTTATAAGAGTGTACATGGGGGCGCAGAGGGCGGCCCTTAGGCATTCATTCTGAACTACTTGCAGTTTATTTAAATAACTTTACCCAACGCTTTACCCTGCGATGCGGCATTGTATAGGGCCGTGTCACATGACCTCCTACGTCATGTCCCCCCACGTCTTGCTTTGAGACGAGCCTCACCGACACGTTCTCTTGCGCACGAAACCTCACCAGCCATCTCCTCTCTTAGAATTCCCTTTGGAGGGTCGCCTTTGTTCGGTTGGCTATATTTGGCTCCCTCATGCCCATACCTTGCAAACCCGTCTCTCTGAGCAGGAAGTGAAGCCTATGACGCTACAATATTAACCCTTTAATACTCTGGTGGGGTCCTAGAGTCCCCCGGCCGAAGTGTCTGTCATTATAATTCTGAAACCAATTACTACATAGCGCTCATGTTGCCAGTATTCCTCAGTGGCATTGTATTATTTGTTTTGACTCGTTGTGCGAAGTAATTTGAGGTTTATTTTTGGAATTAGAGGAGAAAAGGTCTCAGAATATCCCACCGTAGTGTTAATGTGAGTTCTTTCTCATTCCCCCGATTAGTGTTTTGTGTATATTTGGACTTTACGATTTGTTTTACAGTGAAATCACAAAGCAATTGTATTAACCTTCAACAATCTTTGTGTCAGAATCAACCAGAAAAGCAAGATGCTACATGTGTGCGAGAAATGCAGACCGAAAGACAAAAATAGTTTGCGAAAAGTGCTGTAAACATTTATGCCCAGATCACAGAAATTCAGTAGGTAAAAATTGCTGGTAATCTACGTTTTTCTTCTTATTATTATAAACACTGTAAACTGATTCAAAGAACAAAATTAAAAAAAAACAACTGTTCATTGAGATAAATAGTAATATACCTTCTGGGACACCTGAGGACCCCGCCAGAGATTAGGTGAAAGTAAATTTCACCAGAGTAGTTAAGGGTTAAGTAAATTTTGTATCAACATCCTTGAAAAGCAGAAATATCGAGCAAAAAGAAACAAAAAAAAAGGGGGGAAATACACTATCGTTTTTGTAACACCCTGCAGCTGTTGTTGTTGATGCAACGCGTCTCTTAACCCTTGTTGGGCGTTGAGCGCTTTCTTCTGGAGTAATCCTCCGTTACTGAGCATACTATACTCGTACTCCGTTACTGAGAACAATCTCAAGTCAAGTCTCGTCACGTCGCAGTGCACAAGTCAAGTCTCGTCACCTCGCATCGGTGCCTTTTATCCCTTCGGCCAGGGGCTCGACGACGTTAGATCCCGGGGTTCCTGGGCGGTCACCCAACCAAGAACCCGCGAGTCTCGAATTCGCTTAACCTTCGTGACTTCACGTAGTGTAGTAAACGAATTCGACTAGCGCCGCCGGCAAGTTTCTGTTGCGCGCCAGCTTCTGTTGCGCGATTCAGCGTGTAACATAGGTGACGCACCTCCCGCGAGCGAGAATGGAAGCGGACGTTCCCGAAGCGCCGGAGCCCCTTGAAGGGCAAGTGGAGCAGCTGGTGAGCGACGTCGCGGAGCTCCGCCAGGAGGTGAAGAGCTTGCGCGCGTGGCAGCTGCGCGTGTCCTCTCTGGAGGAAGCGATCGAGAAGGCCGTGATCACCACCATGCCCAAGCTGGACCTCCTGCTGACCCGCGTGGAGGCCTTGCCGCCCGCCGCAGACGCGACCGTCGCACGGGTGTTGCGCGGGTGCGCCGCGCGCCCCGACAGCGCTAGCGGCGACTCGGCCAAGGGCGCGGACGTCGCGGCCGCCGGCTGCTTGGACGTGGGCGCGCTGGCGAGCGCGCAGTCGACGCTGCTGGCGATGGCGGAGCGCGGCGACGCGTCGGCGCTGCTGCATTTGCTGGTGGGCGCAGCAGGGGCGTTTATTCCATGGAAGCAAGGGAAGCATTGCTTCCCCAATCGTTTCCAAGGATATCTTAAGCCCGGTATACACGGTACAGTTTTCGTGCAGATTCTCATACAGTTTCTATACAGAAACTTCAACATTCCAAACTAGAAGAACAAAAGCCAAAAGTGGCGCATACACGGTCTAAACGTTTTCTGCGCGAATCGCCACAGGCCGTCGCCAGGGGGGTCTAAAGAGAAACAACTGAATTGCGCCGTCCGAGTACTGTCAGTGATTGTATTTCTGTGTGCGTTCTGGTTATGATTTTTATTTGGTATTAACTATGAGGAGCATAGAGAATAAAAACAGGAAATCATGAATTGGGAAAAAGGAAGTTTATCACAATATACTACTTCACACAATCCCACTTTGACACACCTAACCACAAAATCGCAATGGCCGATCACCGTTAGTGAATCATTCTGCCCCTAGAGGTGTTTGAGTCAAACTGTAGGCTTTCTGCATGAAAAATTATGAACATGTTCGTATAGAAAACGTGCAGTCTGGACTGCACGTTTTCTGTACGTCTAATCTGC
>BLKR01017487.1:0-11387 GCA_011170035.1 Teleogryllus occipitalis
TGGGCGAGACGCGAGGGCAGACGCGAGGGCGAGACGCGAGGGCGAGACGCGAGGGCGAGACGCGAGCGAGACGCGAGGGCGAGACGCGAGGGCAGACGCAGGAGCGAAACGCGAGGCAGGGCGCGAGGGCGGGCGCGAGGGCGAGACGCGAGGCGGGGTGCGGGTGAGACGCGAGAACGCGAGGGCGAGACGCGGGCGAACGCAGGCGAGACGAGGGCGGAGACGAGGGCGAGACGCGAGGAGCGAGACGCGAAGGGCGAGACGCGAGCGAGACGCGGGCAGACGCGAGGGCGAGACGCGAGGCAGACGCGAAGAGCGGAACGCGAGGCGAGACGCGAGGGCGAGACGCGAGGGCGAGACGCGAGGGCGAGACGCGGGCGAGACGCGAGGAGCGAGACGCGAGGGCGAGACGCGAGGGCGAGACGCGAGACGCTAGGCGAGACGCGAGACGCTAGGCGAGACGCGAGACGCTAGGCGAGACGCGAGACGCTAGGCGAGACGCGAGACGCGAGACGCTAGGCGAGACGCGAGACGCTAGGCGAGACGCGAGAGGCTAGGCGAGACGCGGAATGGTTTGAAGAGGGCGTAGACGAACTCTGGTGGGACGTAGCGGATCACACCGGGTCAGGCTATGGCAATTTCGAGCTTGGCGTGTCTCTGCTGGGCGGAGTACGATGGTGCATAACGGGGCAATGGGTGTGATGATGAGTTGCGTGGCGTGCTGGATAGCGGGGGTGCGGGACGCAGGGGGCGTGAATTGCGGAGGGCCGCCATTCTGTTCTAACGTCCCTCCCCAGGAGCCAAACAAATCGCGCGCTCCGCCACTCATAATTTTGGGGGTCCTCCGCCTCCGCCACGGCGCGGCGCGGTCGCCCTCCCGCCACGCAGTCACGAACTCTTGAGACACGGCGCGTACGTCACGGAGGGGGTGGGGCCACGGCGCGTCGCGCCAGCTGCCGGCTTCTAATGGGGGGACAGGGCGCGTGATGGAGCACCGGCACATGCTAATGATGGTGTTGTTGACTTCCAGAAAAGAAGAAACGATTAAAGAGTTAGTTCACTTCCTTAATGATGCTCGGCGTTCACACACGTTTAAACGTTGAGTCAAGTGTCTTCTTTGCAAAGACAGTGTTTTTTAATTACTCTTAAGATGCATATTTTCAGACTGCCTGTGACATATTTCAGTTAAAATAAATACGTTTTGCTCAAACTCAAAATCCCCAAAGATATATATACGTTGCGTAGTATGTTCATGTACCTAAAAATTAAGTTTACAATAAAGACAATTACAGAGTACCAGCCTACATTAAAGTACTATAAAAGTGTAAGCGTTGTATTTTTCTCTACATGTTAGGAAGGACTGAAGGTTCTCGTGACTATGAGTCTCATTATCACCTTACATGTGGGTGTCTGTGCTTCTTCTTTCATGTTTCGTAATCATTTTTTCATATCATAATTTGCTTCTTCGGTTTTCATCTGTGTATCCTTTCACCGTTAATTTGGTGAAGACTGTTAGACTCACTATACTGAATAGTGATACACATAATCGCCAGTAGTAACTACTTTATGATACTTTACTGATGATGATATATGATACTATGATAGTAATTACTTTTATGATGCCTGTTCCTAATTCTTGTAGCAGTGTATCGTGTGGATTAATCCAAGATTGATTGGTGATTGTGATGATATATGATAACGTAGGAGCAATACTGGCCGAGATGATTCAAAACTTCAAATGACGTCACAGCACTACCTCTAACCGACAAGTTCTTGGGTTGGAGTCCAAACGTTTGAGGAATTTCGAAATTAGCTAGATAACTAGATCGGAGCTGTCTGGGAGAGAATTCCAACGGTGGGCTGCTGTGTTCGGTAGTTTTCCGTGATTTTTCCCATTAACCCCAGATGCGTACCCGAGCAATACCCTAACAAATGAGCCGCGCAGGATCTTACCTTCCTCTTCTTTACCCTAAATTCACTCCTTACTAAAACACACTTACACTAACATGCACTACACTAACACACATGCCGGGAGCTTAAGAGCTTGTCCTTGCTGGGTCGGTGCCCCGCTTGTGGGAAATGTTTTGATGGGCAAAAGCGCATAAGCCGATATATAGGTCGGCACCGGATCTTGCCATCTAGCGGAGAAAGACCAGCGTTACTTTCCGTGATAAAGCATATAATGCACTTCCCGAAATTGACCATAGCCGTCGACGCGTCCGGAGACACGAAGTAATTAATCAACGAGGGACCTGTGGCGAAATGAGAGTCAGGTGAATGAGGATCACCCCCAGAAATCCAGCAGCGAACCAGCTTTGTTCACGACAAATTCCACATGAATGGGCGGGATTTGTATCACAGTGTCCAGAGGTGGAAGGTGATCTACTTCACCAAGGTCTAACCGGTAGACCAAGGACCGCCCATTCAGACGTGATAAGCCAATATGTATAGACTGCGTTACCATGGAGGTAATCATGTAGTGTGTCCCGTCGTCCGGAAGAAGCCCGAACCCGAAAAACAGATCCCAGCAAAAAAATTGCATTATGCTGATTACGCAAAAAAATAGCTTCCTTTTTAATCATATGATCTTTCATTCTGTGAATTTGCTTTACTGTACTTGGCAACATTAGTAGGTTCTAGACACTCTCTTTTGCATTGGCTTAAGTTCCATTATCGTTTGGGTGCAGTGGCATCCATTCTATTCAATGGGTAATATATCTCTCTGCTTGAATGCCTCTGCCCCCATCTGGTCCCCTTCCCCCGCCAGACAGCAGACCGCTGCCTCGCCTCCCGCCGCATGCAGTGACGTCCGACCGCCACCCACCCGCTCACCCACCCGCTCAACCGCCCGCCCGCCCGCCCGCCCGCCCGCCCGCCCGCCCGCCCGCCCGCCCGCCCGCCCGCCCGCCCGCCCGCCCGCCCGCCCGCCCGCCCGCCCGCCCGCCCGCCCGCCCGCCCGCCCGACCGACCGACCGACCGACCGACCGACCGACCGACCGACCGCACATCCACCCACCCACCCACTCTCAGACGACCTGCCCGCCCACCGTTCCGCCTGCCCGCACGCACGCCCGCAAGCACGCACGTCACACGCCCACCACCCGCCCCACCCACATCCAAACCACCCACACCCCACCTCACCCACTCCTTCCCACCCACCCACCAACTCACCAAAACAACCATCTAACCACTTGCCCGCTCGCCCCACCTCCCGCTACTCGCCCGCCACCCACACCACCCCTACCCTACTCTCACCTCACCTCACCCACCCACCCATCCACCAAACCAACCAACCAACCATCCAACGCGACGTCCCTCCAGTCGGCTCGTTTGCCCGCTCGCACTCCCGCCCGCCCGAGCCCCGGGAGCGACCTTCCCCACGCGAACCCCGCCCGAGTGCGGCGCAGGCGCGTGGGGGCGCCGCGAGAGATTAGCGCAGGCGGAATCGGCAGCGCCGCAGTGCTGCGCCAGAGCCGCGAATACTCGCACCGTGCTGCGCTGCTCCGCGCCGCGCATCGGTACGAAATAAACGAGTTTTTTTTATTTATTTATATATTTTCTTTTATTTAATTTTACGTCAAAAACAGTTAAAAACTGTTTGTGACGTGCTAAGGGGGGAAAGGTATTCTGTAATTCCTACCCTAAGCCATAAACTACTTGAATTTTGAATACAGAAGAAAATGGGCGGTTATTGCAAGTATTGTTAACAAAAATATTCACTCCAATGTAATAAAATCTATTTTCAAGGGGAAATCAGCAATTAACTTGAGCTCTTATCCCTCATCATGTCCCGACATCATGGAGAACGATAATTTGAATAACTTATATTTCAAGTGAGGTTGCTTAGCAGAGTTTCATAAGCCATCGAATAATGTGGTAAGATGTTTCGATACAAATGTCGTAATTTTCATTCACTTGGAATAAGTCCTTTGATTAATTTATTGCTTATCTACCATCTAGTGAAATGTTACAGACTGATGTCTCATTGGAAGTCATGGATTGTCAGATCACTAGTAATATAATAAGAATGTACGCTACTAAACGTGAAATAAGTCTGCGCAAAAATGTCCGTCATTGTAGAAGCAATTCAACTGTTGGATAAACACGACCAGTTGAAAGAGTTATAGAGAACTAAGCCGTTTTCACTAGTTTCGCAGTAAAAATGTGACTGGTCATATTGTAATTGAAATATGTATAACGCTATTGAATGAACTTGGGAATAGTGTTTTAATATTAATTTAAGAATATAAGTAAATTTATTTTCGGTCGATTATGATCAGTTTTAATGTGAAACGCCCAGACATAATAAAGAAAAACTGAATTGTACTGTATCTCCCCCACCCCATTCAAACTACTTCCAATGGAACAATGCACGGTCAGGATGCGACAATGAAAATGGAAGAATCCCTGATTGCACATTTCTTGGTCAACCTTTTTCTCAAGATACCAATTAAAGATTCCACGTATCCCGAACGTGTGACTATATCCCGGACGTGTGTCATCTCAACAAGTTGAAAAACATTGAAACTTTGGCAGGCGCGAATGTACTGCCTTTGAATCCCATCCACGTCAGTGAAAAATGTCCAGGCAGCTGCCGTGCCACAGATCATTCGAAATTCTGGCGGCCGTTCTCCTCAGCCTCTCGCCTCGGCCAGTGAAGAACTGACCAAATAAACTGCGGCCAAAAGTTCACGTAAATTTGTAAAAGAGCGTTTCGAGCTTCCGGACGTGACTACAAGCATTGGTCTTTAACACACTTAGATTGTACCCTCTAGTTAAAACACTTAGATTGTAGCCTCTGCCTTTTCCACCATTGATCGTACGGGTTTTGGAGTGTATTTCAAGGGTCATATCTTGTAAACCAATAATTATAGAACCAATATTGTTTATTTTAAAGCAAAAATCTTGTAAGTTTATACAAAGTTCCAACGTTTATGTTTACATGAATAATTTAAACGATTTTTTAAAAATAAATAACACAAAAAATCCAGTTAAAAAATGTTAACATGCTTATTTTAATTAAAGGCTCACAAATTCTGTTAATTTTAGAACATAATACATAACATTACATTAGTGTCTTTTCCAATAATGAAGAAAACATTACTTTTTGTTCCCATGATTTGCTTTGGTGTGATAATTTTGAACAGCACTCCTTAGACGCCACTGCAGAGGACATGCTCATCTATGTATTCCAAAACTGTTAAACCATATAAATTATTAAATTATATTACCAATTAAATGGCATCAAACACAATCTAGCGGTTCATTTAGGTAATTTATTGACGAAAAACCTCCATGATTTGTCAGCAAACGGAAAAATGGTGTATATAAGCAAAATATAAAGTATGCTTCGCGCGCCCGTAGATTTGCCGGGCGTCGTAAATTAAGGCGACCGTAAATTAAGGCGGTGATTCTATGGGCAAAAGATTTTCTTTCACGGGAGTTGGCAGTGTATCTTCTGGCTTTGAACGCGAAATTCGGCGCTTAACTATACGTTGACTTGCGGGCTTACGCCTCTCCAGAACCGGGACCGGTAGGTCAGTGCTCTGATGTCACTACAGTGCCTCTGACCGGGAGGTCCTAGGTTCCAGTCTCGACGGTGGCAGGATTTTCGACACCAGATTTTCAGCTAGATAGAATTCAGTCGCTGTCTGGAGGAGAATTCTAGAGCCGGCTACTCTAATCGGTAGTTTTCCGTAGTTTCTCAGGTCAACACCAGGCGAATGCCGGAGCAGTACCCTACCGAACGGGCCACGGACCGCGCGCGTTCTGTCCTTCCCCTTCCTTGTCCTTTCCTCTCCCCTTACACACACACTTACACTAACATGCACTACACTACCACATATTCCGGGAGACCGGTCGGGAGCTTAGAGCTTGTCCCGGCTGGGGCGGTGCCCCGCTGGTGGGAGAGTCCTGGTTAGGGAGAAACCCCACTAGCCGACGGTAGGTTGGTGCCGGATCTTACCATCCAGCGAGGGGAAAATCAACGCCATCTCCCGAGAAAAAAACATGCACTACACTAACGGGACTAATGACCAAAGCAGTTGACACGCCCGGAAACACGAAAAAATCAATCGATTCTCTCCAGATATCTCCCTAGGGTCGTACCTCATCCACTATGAGCTCTAAGCTCCTAAGTGTGTGTTTATGTGTAAGGGAAGGGGACGTGCAGTTCTTGGCCCGTTCGTTAATGTACTGCTCCGGTACTCGAATGGTATAGGTTGGAGGGACCACTGAATCACGGAAAATTACCGATCGGAGCCGTCGGTCTCTAGAAAAATCCTCCAATAAATGGCTAACCTCATCATTCCTATATAGCTAGAATAGACACTTCGCCACTGACTGGATTGAAATCATGGAACCTCCTGGTCCGAGGACCTGCAAAGGCTAAAAAAGAGACTTCAATATCCAATACGTATGATGTTTTTCCAATTTGAATTCGGACGTTAAATTACATGCGATAGCAACGTGGCAGTCTATTATGGCGGTCGAAGGTGTAATTTCGAACATGCCATTTCAAATTCATTATAGATGATTACCAATTTTGCGCTAAAATTGCATGCGCTAAACATGCCAGTCACCTCACTCCGTACATTCCACGTTAAAAACAACTCAGTCTTCTCACCGAAATCAATTTTTAAGTTTTAGTTGTCCGGCAAGTCACGAGGAGTATCTTAAAACTAATGGTGCTACAAAACAGCAGAATTTCTAGCAATAGTTGTATATTTTGTAATTTGTGAAAATTAAAAAATTTCAACAACAATTAGACCTATGCCTTTTTTAATAATTCGTTGTTCTGTTCTACGAAAAAATTGAAAAAATGGAGCTTTTTTCATATTTTTTTAATAAAATGTCTTTACTTCAAAAAATAAAATACGGACAGATAGACGCGGAAAATCCGATAGACAATGTGCCGTGAACTGATTGGCTGAAGATGTTAGAGGAAATAGTAATGTATTTGTTTATTGAAGTGTCCAAGTTACAAACACAAAGGTTCAATAAACAATTTATTGCCAAAAACCAAGTACAAAGCTATAGTGCCGGATATCCTGAAGAATTGGTACAGAGACGAAGCCGTGTTGTCGTAAGTCCAGAAGATGTACCAATGTATGCCGAGTCCACCAAGTAACCAGAAAAGAGAGTCCGTTGTCGTAGCGCTGTCGTCGTAATCTATCGCACTTCACCGTAATCACCACTTAACCACTGTCTCGACGCACTTTCACCGCTGCTCGCTCGCTCACTCACTGACTGCTGCCTCAGCTCCGCGTCGAGGTTTTATAGCCCCCCCGGGCCGTAGGCCCGCCGACTGGCTGTGTAAAAGGGGCGGGGTCGAATCTCGCCCCGCTCGCTCAGGCGTGGCGGCCGCACTCAGCCGCGCACCGCTGGCCCGCGCTTGTTGCTGGCCGCTGCCGCCAGGGGCGGTAACGCCCCCCTGACGTGCTCCTGTGGCGGCACATTCAATCATGTGCGGCCGGTCACGACACCCTCCGCGCCCAATTGCGTCGTATACGGCGCAAAACGCACCCTCCTGGTGCTCCTCCGGGGGCGCAACTGCGCCCTGGGTGTCTCCACTGTGCCTTCTCCTCCTGGCTCGCTGACCTCCTCTGGTGGGGGTTCTGCTGTGTCCTGGCCGCTGGTCCCTGCGGCGGCTGTCTCCTGCGGGATGTAAATGGTTTCCCTCATCACTTTTTTATAGAACTCCTGTTGTGATACCTTGGGGAGTGAATCCACCCTGCTGGGGTTTACCCGGGGTCTCAACTGCCCCTGGTGGCGTGTCACTACCCTACCCTCTGTGCGGACTAGGTATGTCCTGTTCCCTTTTGCTGCCGTTACTATGCCCGGGAGCCAAGCTGGGCATTTTTTAAAAGAGGTACAATATACCATATCACCCACCTGGAATCTTGGTTGCGTTCCCACCGACCTGTAAGGATCCACCGGGCTTAGCAGCGACAACAACGTTCTCGGTTGTCTCCCGTGTAGTACCTCGGCAGGGCTCCTGCCGTCCGCGCCTGGCAAGGTGCGGAAGGTGACCAAGACCCGCAGCAGCGCTCTGGACCTGTGCGTACCTGCTGCGCGCGCTTTCGACATGGCTGTCTTGAACGTTCTCACGAACCTCTCCGCTTCCCCATTCGATTGCGGGTGAAACGGCGGTGCACAGACATGCTGGATCCCATTGCTCGCGCAGAAATTCGCGAACTCTTGGGATGTGAATTGGGTTCCGTTGTCTGACACCAACGTGACCGGTAGCCCCTCGGTCACAAAAATTCTCTCTAGCGCATTGATGGTCTGAGTCGACGTGGTGTTAGCCATTTCCACTACGTATGGGTAATTAGACTTGGCGTCTACTACGACCAACCACATCTTGTCCCAAAATGGGCCCGCGAAGTCTACGTGTACCCGTTCCCACGGCTCACTAGGCTCAGGCCAGGGAACCAAATCCTTCCTCGGTGCGCTCTGATTTAACTGGCAGGCCTCACATCTCTTGAGCAACTGTACGATGTCGGAGTTCATCCCCTCCCAGAAGCAGTGACGACGCGCCAGCTGCTTCGTGCGGACCACCCCCCAGTGTCCCTCATGGAGGAGGTCCAATACGGTCTTCCTTAGTACCTTCGGGATGACGACTCTCGTAAATTCCTCTCCGGCTAAGAGCAACACTCCTGCCTTGCAAGTCAACCTGTCTTTCTTGTTATACCAGGATGCATTGCTCCTCAAGCACCTAAGTGGCCAGCCTTCCCTAACATAATTCCTCACTGCCCGCAGCTCTGGATCTTTATCCGTCTCCTGCGCGATTCTTCTGGCTCCCAATGGGAACTCCGACAGTACCAGGCATTCTTCCGTATCAATCTGGAGGCACTCTTCCTCCAGCTTGTCGAACTCCAGGTCCGGACCTCCTGGCAACCTGGATAAAGCGTCCGCATTGGCGTGCTGCGTTGTGCTCCTGAAGTGGATCTGGTAATTGTAGTCTGACAAGAATAGCGCCCACCTTTGCAGTTTCTTCGCTGTGCTCTCCGGGATCCGTTTTCCAGGGTGAAATAGTTGCACTAGCGGCTTGTGGTCAGTAATTATATGGAACTTACTGCCATATAAATAATCGTTGAACTTTCTCACCGCGAAGATTATTCCCAACGCCTCCTTTTCAATTTGCGAATAATTTCTTTGATGTTTGTTGAGGGATTTTGACGCAAACGCAATAGGCCTCTCCACCCCATTGCTGTCCTTCTGCGATAACACCGCCCCAAGACCATACTCAGAGGCGTCCGCTGCTACCGTGGTGAGCCTACCCGGCACAAAATGATTTAACTTAACTGTTTTGACTAGTTCTTCCTTCAACCGGCTCAGAGCTCTTTCGCAGTCTTGGGACCATACGAATTTCACTCCTTTCTTCCTCAGCTTGTTTAGTGGAGCTGCGATAGTAGAAAAATTCCTAATGAACTTGTTATAATAGTTCACTTTTCCCAATAATGCTTGAAGCTGCTTCACGTCTGCTGGCGGTGGCAGTCGTAGGATGGCTTCTACGTGCTGGCTAGTGGGTGAAATGCCGGTGCTATCCAGCACGTGCCCCAAGAACACTACCTGGTCCTTAAAGAATTCACACTTGGCCTTGTTCACCCTCAAACCATTATCTTGGAGCACCTTAAATAAACTCTTCAAGTTTTCCTCGTGTTCCTTTTCCGTGCTCCCCGTGACTATGATATCGTCCAGGTAGTTACAACAGCCCTTCAGCTCTGCTGTCAACTGTTCTAGACAGCGCTGGAACAGTGCGGCTGCGGAATTCACGCCGAATGGCAGCCTGTTATATCTGAAGAGTCCTAACGGGGTGTTAATCACCAAAACTTCCTTGGCTTCCTGGTCGAGTGGCAGCTGTAGGTATGCGTCCCGTAAGTCAATTTTTGAGAATTGTCGTCCACCAGACAATTTATAGAACAGATCTTCCGGCTTCGGGATTGGATATTGCTCTACTTCTACCTGTTGGTTCACAGTACTCTTGAAATCACCGCACAATCTAATCGAACCATTGGCTTTCTTTACCACGACCAACGGCGTGGCCCACTGGCTTGTTGATACTGGAGTGATAACACCGTCCGCCTGCAGCCGTCTCAGCTCTTCGGCTACTTTTTCCCTGAGGGCCCACGGGACTGGTCTTGCTTTGAAAAAGCGTGGCTTGTGCCCCTCTTTCAACTGGATGCTTGCTCGGAAGTGTTTACATTCCCCGAGCCCGGGAGAGAACACTTCTGGAAACTCTTGTTCTAGCTTCCCGACGACCTGTGTTTCTTCGTTCTTCGCGACCTGGTTCACTGAGTCAATTACTCCAAACCCGAGTTTATCAAAGGAGTCGAGGCCCAAAATGTTCGTCACGTCGTAGCGGTCCACCACGATCACTTCAATATCAGCCTGCTTCTTCTTGTAAGCTGCCCTTAGGGACACTTTCCCCAACACCTTAATTGGGGTCCTGCCGAAAGCGTACAAGCCTTTCTGCACCCTCTGACACCTGGGTGCCCCTAACCGCTGGTAGGTTTCTAAATTGATGAGTGTTACCGCGGCCCCTGTATCTAGCAGGAAACTCACCGGCACTTTTCCCAACTCAATTTTGACCATTAGTTTATCTTGCTTGCTGGTATCGAGCACTTGACTGATCATATCGATTTCCATGTCTTGCTCTTGTTTCTTGTACCGCTCCGCGTGCCTCTTTTTTCCGCATACTTCCCTAATGTGGCCCACTTTCTTGCACCAAAAACACTGCGCGTTTCTGAACCTACATTGTTCTCTTGCATGTAACCTCTCACAGTTTTTACACGACTTCTTTCTTTGCACACTGTCACTGTCACTTCTACTGCCACTGGCTCTCTTGAACACTGGTTTGCCGCTGGGTCGGGGGTTACGCCTCCACTCACAGTGGTTGCCGCCTTTGTTGCGGTAACCTTTCCCGGCACTGTCACTATACTCACTGGCGTCACTGTCGGTCTCGTATTCTTTTGCCGTCTTTCCGCTGCGTACCGACCCACTGTTTTTGATGTGGTGCAAGTGCGATTCTGCTGCGATCTGGCGAGCTGTCTCACAAGTCATCTCGTACGTCTTACATAGGTTGTGTATTTCCTCTAATGAAGGGTTATCACTTTGTAAGGCTTGCAACCTAATTTTCTCTTCCGGTGTGTGTAGCACTACCATGTCCCTTATTAAAGTCTCCGCGTATGACACTTCCTTATCTGATGGCGGGCACTTGAACTGACAATGCCGCGCCAGCCCGGCTAACTCTGTAATCCACTCACTGTGTGTTTGCCCCTCACTTTTTCTGCATTGAAAAAATTTGAACCTAGCTGCTACCACATGAGGCACTTTGTTGAAGTAATTGTTGAGCTTCTCTAGCATTTCTGCCCATTTGACACTCG
>BLKR01017488.1:0-11384 GCA_011170035.1 Teleogryllus occipitalis
TCTCAACATTCTCTACAAGGTATCTAGTTGATTTGGTGGTATTTATTATATTCCATATTGCTTTTATTTTGTTATTGGATATCAAAATATCCTGATTGTTTCATGATTGTAGCCTGCCTTATGACTTTTTTAACTAAGATTTGTATTTTTTTAAAGTAGAGGAGGGAATCTTGAGATATGTTATGATGTTTAGAAATGAAAGGGAGAATTCCCTTGCTTTTACATGAAATCCTCATCCCTTGCGTTATCCAAGAACTGCTTTTCCGTGAAATATTTAATTTTCTTTTTTGAAAAGTAAAGCAAGTGTTAAAATGAAATGAAATCGTAAAAAAATAATTATATTTATCGTTTGTATCAACAGTATTATAAACCGCTTCTCATGACTCCTGCATCAAGTAATCAATTAATAATTTTATTTTAGTTTTAGTAAATAATCTACGTGTATTATCAGTGTTCGCAGAGTTCGCATTTCTTGTAATGGTAAGAATTTGCGCATCGTGGCCACTGTATCCAATTTTTTGTTTCAACTTCATACTAAGTAGTAGTTTTGTTAATTATAATTTGATCGATTGCCTTCATTGAATTTAGTGTGAACCGCGTAGGTATATTTATTGAAAAATCTAAGCTGAAGGAATTAATGAATTATAGAAACTGTTCTTTTTAGCAAGATTCGACCAGGAAATCAATATTAAAATCTCCACATATAAGAATAGAATCAAAAGAGCGATTACTGACTTTATTAATTGTTTTTCTATGAAAAAATATAATTTACAGCTCTCTTTGTTGGAGGCTTCTAGATGCAAAGTAGAGGGAAGGAAGATGTACAACAGAAACTTTGAAAATATTTTAAACGGAATACATATTTAATTCCGTTAAGGAGATATAATGGATATTATTTCTAATGTAAATACAAGAACCCCCATATGTATGACCTTTATACGATTCTCTCCAGTGTTGCCAGACGTACGATAATTATCGTACATGTACGATTATTCATTATGATGTATGATTACCGTACAGATAAAAGTACGATAAAGCGACCAATTGAAGCCGCTGATCGGGGGATCTATTCTTGAAACTCGCTCTCGTGCGATATGCGATTATCGCAGTTTTGAACGTGCGTTTCCACATTAACAATAGACCCTTAGAAGACGGCACTTAAGAAGGATTCGCAATGAGAGCCTATGCGAGTACGCCTCTGTAGAATTCAACTGGTAACCATGGTGGAAATAACCAATTTATATAATTATTTCCACCATGCTGGTAACAATATGCGTACGCTTTCATTGTGAATCCGCCGTTACGGTCCCCCTCCGCTGCGACATGCTGCTGAAATTCTATGTTTGAACTAAATCAATGCTTAGTCGAATGACAGCGAATAATATATATCCTAAAAACAATACTGAAGTACTAGAAGAAGAACTGGGTGATAAAGATTTTAAAAATTAAAGTTGTGTTAATGTTTGTTACGTTGTCATTTTTATATTTTCAGAGATGTCATTATTATATAAGTAACGTCAGAGTTGATTCTAAGTTACTAAAAAAACTGTTCAACTGAAACGCCACTATATATTTACTACTAAGATTCCAGCAAATTTATTAGTGGAGTTTTCAATCAAGTAGAAGTTGTGCGATATAATCAGTTTGACACTGTATATGATCGAGTAAATAAAAAGCTTTTACTATTTTGATTTGTTATATATTATATGTATCCATACATATTAATAAAAGTTACGGCTATAAGAATCTCTGTATTATATTAGTTGTATCCCCGCTGCATTCATTCTTAATTAGAAATATGACGTTAAAGAAAATACTTTAAGTAATATGTTTGAAAAATTTCATTAAAATGTTCGATAATTTTTACACTATTTTTATTAATGTACGATAACTTGATATTACCCCCGTACGATAGTACGATAGAGCTGCCTCAATAAACTGTTTTATTCGAAAGGGATTGAACATTATGGTGCGGTGTGTTTATCGTTTGCAAGTACCTACACGAATGCTTTTCTGCTGCATCTGACTGTAGTTTCTGTATATTTACTCTATTTTTACTTCGAGTGCGTGATCAAAGGTTGTAATGTGTCCCAGCAGTGATAGGTTGTGAGGACTTCTCAGGTATCCATCGAACAGGGGCGTGCTGTGATCAATTTGACTGAGTACCTCTGTAAATATCAAGAGTGCGATTGGGAGCCTGTTTTAGAAGACAAAACGAAAATTTATTCAGTTCTTTACGTCAAAAAATCAAATCATTTTGAATTCTGTTAGAAGTGCCTTTTAAATGTTTTGGCAAATTTCAAGTATTGTTGTAAGGTCGTAACATACTTACTCAACAAATTAAAATACTCAACGCAGCCTTTGCTAACCAACTCGTTTTTACGATGCCTTCCGAAAGGTAATTCCAGCATTGAAAAAAAATGTCGCGTCAATCTGGCATTTTAATATGACTCTATTCGTTCTGTGTAATTATGTTGCGTTGCATCTGATCAATTTAAGTTTCAATGCTGACACTGCAAAACTGGCCAGCTGAATAAGTGGACACAAGTGACTCTGTTATCGATCATTTTTGTGATTGTTTTTGAGAGACTGTGCAAATTGTTATAGCGTTCTTTATTCCTCACGTTACGATCATGGGAAAACACTGATCATGGGCCAGCAAAATAAATTATTAGTTTCCTGTTTCCCACGAACCAACTGGTGTTTTCATATTTTGATGTGTTAAAGTAGCGGGAATGCTCCCTTGCCTTTTCTTTGCGCAAAGAACTGAAGTCATGTTCTGGAACAGGCTTTCCTATAAGAATAATTTTCTTTTCTCCACAAAAGTACAACTGAATATATTTTTTTTCAATATCCTCAATTACAAATGTATTTTCTCCCATAGCACAGTATTATACCGTTATGTAGCACAAAAAGACAGTGCACACAAAAATAACAGTCACTCAAACATAAAATGCACAGTGTGAATAACACGCACAGATCAAATAAATCCACAAGAAAAAGACCGTGGCATTACGTGGCAGGCGGCGTTTACACCAGTGTGTCGACTCGTACGCATGCGAACACATCTGCAAGAGCCAGCCTGGGCGGCGTGCCGCGGCAGTGGGCCCGGGTGGCGGCGCTTACCAGCGGGCTGCATACAACCAAATGGAGCTTCTAGAAAGTAAAGAGCGCATGCGCGAACTGCCCAATGTATTTAGATGGAGAACAACGTCATGCTCAGTTCGGGCCGGGTTGTGGCGCCTACTACCTCCGTCTCTTTCAACCGCTTTCTGTCTTCGTCAGCAACAGCGGCGTATGCCCAATGAAGGGCCGCGCGCCTACGCGAGCCAGTGTACCCTTGGCAGAATTTTAAAAACCAAGCTTAATTCTCTATGGCGAAGTGGTGATTTCAAAATATAATAATTACATTTAACTGTCTTTTCTCCAGGGTAGGCGCAGCATACCTAGCTTACCTGGAATGCACACCACTGCCAACGCAAGAATTTCTCGAAATATGGTAATGAAATAATGTCAATTATAATTGCACACCTATTTTAGAGAATTAGCAAAATGTGATAGATAAAATATTTTAATGATAATCGATATTATGGGCAGTGTTCCTGATATCCGGAAATATTCAAAGTATCGTTCTTTATGTTCTAATGGCAGGAAGCCTTGCACAATTTCATCATGAAGAGGGATAACAGTCAAAATATATAGCTAATTTGCCTTTGCAAAAAATTGTTTATTACGCTGGAGCGAATTTTCTTATTAATTCGTGCCAAAAATAAACGTCTCATGTGTATGCATAATTCAATTTGTATATGGCTCAGGGTAGGAATAACAGAATTTCAAAACGCGTGCACACAATACACTTCTCTCCGGAGCACGACACAAAGTTTTTAAAGTTAAATAAATAAATATGCTTAATTGGTTTGGTTTGCAACAAAGAAATACACTTTCCCAGCTCCAACACCCCCTCTTCATGACCTTCTCCGGGATTTCCTTACCCCCTACCACCACCACCACCACCACCACCACCACCACCACCAACAACAACAACAACAACAACAACAACAACAACAACAGGCAGTCTTGTTCATCCCTTCACACTTCGCGACGTTTACGCATTCTAGCGGCGGGCAGAGAAGTATTCCACCACCACCACCACCACCACCAACAACAACAACAACAACAGGCAGTCTTGTTCATCCCTTCACACTTCGTGAGGTTTACGCAATCTAGCGGCGGGCAGAGAAGTATTCAGAGGAAACTCAAAACAAGCGTGACGAGCCTCTTCTTTACTCTATGCCGTTATCTATCTGAGAGCTTCGACACTCGATACTCAATACCATAGTACTTTAAAGCCTCGTCTAAAGCAAAAGTGGTTCAATCAGGATTGGAAGGATATATTTTGTTCTACTTACATACATGCATGCATGTACTATTTTAATATTTGAAAACTATTGAGTTGAACATACATTATTTTAAGTTTTTAAAGATTATTGAAGAAATCTACACAGAGGAAAAAGAACAGTTGCAGTATACCTGATCCATTATACTGTATCAAGGGAATGCATGATAATATAGGCCCAACCAGGTGCACTGTTGCTGTTTCGTGACGGAGATAGTTGGAACGAAAAGTTGCATCGTAAAGAGTCCCTTGTTGCACTCCGCTGAATTCACCTTGTCAGAAGTGCACGGGTAGAAGCTGCCGAGCCCAAGCAACCTTGTTGGAAGAGTTGGCTATCTGCTCGGCGTAAGCGAGCAACACAGGTTGGAGGATCCAGCTTACCGTCATGACGCATCCGGGTGAAACTGATAGGAGCCGGCCTTCCGTGTCGGCTTGCACAGCTATACTGGTTGAAGGACCAGCCGTACGTGTTGCAATATTGAAGCATTTCTTATTGGTGTTACAATTACTGATCGTTGATGGGTATAGGATGGGTTATACGTGATACTTGCTATTAATAGAATATTCATTATTTATTTTTGATCCAAAAACAGATCTGTATATTTACCTACACAACCAGACACCGTAAAAACGGAAATAATTGCATAAAAATTACGCATTTAGTGATAATTAAATTTCACAAGAAGCCTCAAAAGGCTTTAAATTCTGCAGTCTGACTGTTATTACGGTAGATATACATACATCAATATGCCTGCATTGTTGTTGAATGAAAGTTATACATATATACATACATACAATGAATATTCTGAAACAGCATGTACCTAAAAATAAAATATTAGAATTTAACATTAAAATATTTATTTAGTAAAGTAAAATGTGTAAAATATAACGTAACTCGCAATAGAATGAAATATATTGACATAAACTTAATAGCTAACAAATGATAATGAAACATTGATGTACCACTTAATCATTTATGTGATCAGGTGGATTAAATACACAAGGAGACTAAGAACATGTTTACAGTCATCAGTAGTTATTTCAAAAATATTTTATAACTGTTTCAAAATTATTTTAAAAACGATTTATAACGGTTTCAAAACTATTTTAAAATTGTTTCACAAGTACATTTAAATAGCAACTTTTATTACTAATCTCCCAAAAACAAATTTAATTCACATTTATTTTATAAAAACGCCAAGATTTATTTAAATTATGGCTAAATATGTAGCTGAAAATTATTTTCGAATGTATTTGTTGTTTATTTCTTTTAACCTTTCATTTTACAAATTTAAAATTCTTGTTTTATGTTTATATTAATTTTGGTTACTAAAGGTTCAATTCTATTAGTCCTTTCATTAAACTTAGGGTTCTTGCATTCACTAGCACAAAATTCATCTACATAAAATTAACACTTAGTTTACAATTACAATGCATTCATAAATAGTTTACATACTGTTAAAATCAAAAAAGTATATGGAAGAAATCACCAACATAAATCATATTTTTTTTACTTCTTTTATTTCAATATATGTAATGTAAATGTATACACAAACTATAAAATCAAATCAAATTAGTTAAATTAATTTAAAAACTGGAATTAAAATGTATTGCCCAGCATTGATTTACCTGCTGTGACTGCAATTTGAAACAATCTCATTGCTTAGAATCATCTTTGCCCATTTGACAACGAATAAGCTCATTGGCCTGCATTTACAAATCCTACCCTCCCAACAAGTTAATGTCATAACTATTGTTATTATCACCTGAATGCAACAATAAAAAATTGTGGAGAAGAATGTGCACTCGATAACAGCGAATAAATATAGTGAGAGGTCGGGATAAATCATAATTTTAGTATTGTGTAAGGTGGGTAAAGACTCATCACTTTAGCGTGGGACGAAATGATTGGCCTTCATTTTATTGGATGAGTCAAATAATACGTTTTCTTAGAAAATTAATAACCAGTTCTGAAGTGACTTTTAAATTTGGCAAGTTATTTTGTTAAATGCATACTTTTCTATATTGCTTCAAAATTTAGGATTATATTCTTCGAATACTATTGATTAATTTCACACACACATAGATCATTACTCAATATCACTGGTAACTGACAGTGATACAAGGGAGGGGAAAATAATAAGGTGCAGACTCTTAGTCTGCTTGCATGCAAAAAAGTAAAATAAAATATGTTATAAAACCATGTATATAAAAAAATAAAATAAAAATACATATTTAATTAAATTTTGTAAAATTGCCTATACCAATTCAGATATTGAAAACAGGAGGATTACCTCTATTGAAGTCATTAAATAATGTTGAAGATATTACAATGTCTTTGAAATTAGTGTTTGGACATGCAAGAGTGACTGCCAAGGAAAAATTATATAACCCAATAAATTCTAATTCGATTTAAAACTTCTATGAAATTTAAAGAAAAAAATTGTGATTCAAGAGTAGAAAATGCAGAATTTGACCTCACATTGGCTCAGATTTCATCTTACAAATATGCTCCAATTACATCTGGTGAGGTAGTAGAATGTTCAAAAAGATTCATTACTCACAAAATGATGAATTTGACTGAGTAAAATTTTGAAAAATTATTTAGTGTTCCTGTTTCAAAAGACGATAAAAAAAAATACCAAGCTAAAATTTGATAGTGCATTTTTTGTCAAATTTTATCTGGCATTTGTATCCAGGTTTTAGCATTTTAAAGGGCACGAGAATCATGTCTAGTAATATTGAATTGTTTTATTTCAAGAGGAAAGTATTTTGTTCACTTGGCAAGGGAAATGTTTCAGAAAATTATCAAGGTCAACACTATTACAACAGTAATGACATTTCTTTGCCCAAGAATCATTAACACAATCTGAGATATTTTTCTTTGGTAATTTTGAAGATGAATAATAGCCAAAATCATTGCATATTTGAGAATGCAGTGTTATCCATACTATATGAAACAGCACACAGCGGAGAACCCTAAATTATGAAAGACTTGAAATCTTTTTTCCTTGGAAACCAAAGTAAAAATTAATAATCTTTCAAAAGAAAATTACAATTTGTCACACTCCATGAACTTGATTCAGAACTCTAGTTGTAAAACAATGTGCTGAAAAAACAGCATTTTGAAGTTAATGACACTTTTCTAGTGAGAATGTGAATTTTTTATATTACTCATACTCATTTGTAGTAATTCTGAGAGCACTACTACATAGTACACATTGAAACTATAACAGAATTATAACACAAGTTATATTACCTAATGAGAATTTTAAAATAACTTGCCTGGTCAACAATGATACACACCAAAAAAATTGAACCATTAATGTATACACATTTTGTGAATGTTAAATACGAATGAAATCACAAAAGTCCATGATGCTTGCAAAATTACAAAATGTATACTGGTATCACCTTCAAATACATGTTCATGATCTTGTCATAGAATGTAATAGCCATTTAGAATTAACAATATCCATGAATATCTGTATCGATGAACCATCACCTGTTTCTATGACCAATTTCCATCACCTGTGCCAAAAACTACCTGAAAAATAAAATTAATACAATAGTATTTGAAAATGTAATTAAAGTGATAATTATTGAAAAATAAAAAATAGAAAGTATTTTACAGCAGTTTTTTGTTTTTTTTAGGAATGCATTATTATTTTGTTCAATTATTTACAGAACATGATAGGCTTTAGTCTCAATTTAAATACAGTAATCAAAATTCTGTACACTTATAACATATGGGAATACTACACAACAATTAATTCTACAATGTCTTATTGCCATTAATGGCACTTCAAGACTATATTAAAATTATTTCAATGAATTGGCAACATAATAAATATTATTTCTTTACATTTTAATACGAATTTGCAATACTTAATTGAGTATTAAAAACTAATCAAATAACTTAAACTTTTTTAATAGGTAAATAATGAGTTTGGAAGTAATTGGATTCTATATCCACTTAACAACATTAGAATTTGAATTGAAAGGATTCAAACCGTGAATGTAAAACGAAATAATTGTTTATCTTGTTTGACATAAGCTTTTAGAGGAATTTTACAATTTACATTAAAATAACTTTGAGCTGGATTAATGGCCAACATTTGTAGTTATGTCCAATTGAAATGCACATAAACTAATATATGCCTTTCTATTATTACAACGCATGACAAAAATATATACGTACCTAAAAGTTGCAATTCCATTCCACCATTCTCTTTTAATCTTGGTTGACAATTCTTGTTTGATTTCAAATAGGCGGTGTAAATGAAGGTATCATTTTCTTTCGAACTTCATTCGCCCGTTTACTTCCAATGAAATAAGATTTTCACTTCAAAGAGGTTTTTTTTAGACTCTGTAGTCTGGCACTTATTAAAAGATATCCACCAATATCCTTTAGATTATAATCCACACTGATGCAGCACGGTAAGTTTCAATACAGTACTGACCAGTGAACTCATAGTACGTTCAACGATTTGCTTTGCCAACGACGTATTTTTCTACAATAACAAATTGAAAACTTTCACAACGATGCGCTTTTCGCCACTTCGAAGAAATTTTCCTGAAGGGCCAGTCATTCTCTTAGCCCTTCCAAAATGAACTGAATAGAACGTCCTCGCAGGCCGATCGGCGACGCGATGCTGCGTCACGCGCTTGCCTTCCGTGGCCCACGAGACAGACACTCCCGTGGGCCACGCTTGCCTTCTGACCTTCGTCAATCCTCGGCTGATATCAGGTCCTTATCACCCAGCAACACGCGTGGAGTTCGCACTGTCTCCTTCTTCGTTTGCAGTAGTTTTGATGCAAGGTTAATTTAACAACCGATGGCTCAAATTAGTTATCATGTAGTGAACCTACACTTGTACTTCTTTAAATCAGAATTTTTCTTATGATGAACGGATTGGGTTGCGGTCAGGTTCCAGCCAGGCGGGCGCGCGCAACTTCCTGTCCCCCCCCATGCACTTCCAAGAGCCCGCCGAATGCCTTGGGACTGGTAGCTGATAAATAGGGAACGGATTTTATTGTAATAAAAAATGCAAAATATGTACATACATATGTACTTATTTTTTCCAAAACATGTAAGAAAAAATAGGAAATATGTAAAATAAAAATTCATTATTGTGTTTAAAATTATTCTCTACTAGCATTTTTCGAGCATATAACGTCGAAATCAGTTCTTAACTAGCATTCGGAGTGTCTGAACTACCTCTACAGAAGTAATTCTACACTGGATTTCACCACACAGAGTTTTATTCGAAATACAAAATACGTTCATAATATATAATACAATGTTTACGAGAATCCAGAGTTCCAATGAATAGTACTGTGTAGCCAGTGATGGATTGCAGGGCAGGGTTTTCCCCCCTCTCCATCGATCAACGCGGAAGACAATTTTCTGTAAAAAAAAATATTTGTAAGCTTTCGATCGAGTAACGAATGTGCTGTTTGAAACATGAGCAAAATCGTAGAGTAAATTACTTTTGTTCACAGATATCCTCTCATTCTTGACTCCGAGTATGCAGTAAGTGGGGGTGGGGTGACAATTATGGCGAAGATATAGTGATCATAGAAGCCCAGCAGCATTACATTTGATTTTTAATAAAGGTGATTCCGTAACATATAATTTTAACGGGCATCAGAAATATTCCGTTTCGACGTATAAATATATTAAAATATAACGAAAGATGTAGTAGTAGGTAAAATATGTCAAAATATGTAATTATACTAAAATATGTAAAAATATGTAAAATAAAAATAGTTCCAATTCATTCAGAATGTCTTGGAAACAATAAAATATTATTGAATGCAGGTATCTAGTTCCTGTAAAAACATGTAATTACATGGAAATCCGTTCCCTACTGATAAATATAAAACGTAATTAGTCTGTCTTTCGACATTTATATTTACATGTGTAACAACGCAGACGGAAAATAATATAATTATTAAAGTTTGTCTCAAACTTCGTTCCCGTTTTGAGCAAGAATGACAGATATGTTTTCTTTGCTTGATAAAGTCATAATTATCGCATCATGCTTCTATGCTTCTATTATGTAATTGAAATAATGTGATATATATATATATATATATATATATATATATATATATATATATATATATATATATATATATATATATACTGTTGTAACCAGGAAAGGGAGTAAAGCAACAAGGTCTGTGTTTCGCATACGAAGGTTTTGTGTAACTATTGAAACCTTGTTAGGAATTATGGTATATTTTTTCAGTGTAACATTCTAACTCTTTCGGCGTCAATTCTATTTTTTAAATGTTTTTTGTCACTTCTCAATCCAGCTGTACTGAAAAGTCTCTCCAAAAACACTATAACTGATGGAATGCACAGGTATCTCACAGCACTTTGGAGACAGTCACTTTGTTTTACCAGTAAAATAGTGTATTTGCATTAGCAAGTCCGCCCATTTAATTCATCCTCTTGTGCTGTGGTTTCGTATACACAGCATGATATTTCGTGATCACTCTTCAGAATATTCCTATAAAGAGATCACATGTCAATGCATTTTCGGGGGTTCAGTAGTTGAGGATGCCTATAAAATTCAATTGAAATAAAAAATGAATTAAAATTTTGAAAAATAAATCATTTCTAATTTTCAATTAATAAACAATTTCCAATTTTTAATTTTTAATGTAGATAATGAAATGGAGTTATTCGGAATTATATACAGTGAATATAATTTCTTTTTAAACTACTGAAATATCAAAGAATCGAAATCGTGATTAAAGGGTTGTTATTTTCTTGTGAGCATGATGCATCTACGTTCAAGATGTTTAATTAATTCCTTGAATTCATTGTCCTCAATAATACAGATCGGTTGATTATAAGCACATTTTCTTGTTATTGCTTTTGAACGGTTGTCTCCTGGTTTAAATTTGTTCTTTATGGCCAAAAAATCAACGAGTGTTGTTTGATTTGTGTTGGAACTTGGGGAACGTGACAGTA
>BLKR01017489.1:0-11380 GCA_011170035.1 Teleogryllus occipitalis
ACTATTTGGAAACCGAAAAGTTGAGAAAATTTTTAAAAAATGTACTCTGGGCGGCGATAGATGGCAGCTGTCGGGAACGAAGTGCAAGACTGTACAGTACCAGTCCACACCAAGGAAAGTAGAAAACTTTACTTCGAGAAAGTCTGTGCCATTCTGTGGGAAGCCTTTTCATAATTTGCTCATAGACACTTCCAAAATTTTTTCTTTAAATTTCTTTTAAGCGTAGAGTAAAATACACTTATAAGGGTGACATAGGTCCTATTTTGACAGTTAACTCTGTATTTTGGAAAATTGCAAAACTGAATTTTTTCGGCGACTTTCTACAACTATAAAATTGGAGATAGAGATTTTTCCTACGAATGAAACTAATTGCCCATAAATAGTTCTTTCATTAAGGTCAGGTAGACATTTTTGGAAATTTTAGTAGTTTTCGTGCAATAGAGCGTGAAATATTTGCAATTTTAAAAAAGTTAAAAAAACAAGATTTTCTCAAATATGGCTACAAATTTTTTCTTTTAATTTTTCATTGGTGTAGTACAAAATGCACCTTATTTGATGACATAAACACCATATTGCTCTTCTTTTTTGTTTGTTCAAAAATTACAAAAATTAATTCTTTTTTACTAGTCTATCTTGTCGGTAATATGTACATTAGAAGCAATTTCTTTACATTATTATATATATATATATATATTGTAACGCCTCCACTCGTGGAAACGCCCTGATAGAATGCTCTTTCGAGCTTGAATATCTCGGGGGCAGGATCTTTTGGGGTATGAGAAAGTTACACACCCAGACACAAAATTAGATAAAATAACAGTATATTCTGTAATATGGCATGAGAAATTGTTCACACTTAACATTCAAGTTCAGAATTGAATCAAAATTTACAACACAACACAAAATTTACTTAACAATGTGCTCGCTATATCGAGTCTGATTCTCCTATCACCCGTGCACGGTTTTGCTAAGTTATGAACTTAATTGAAACTAAATTTTCCCATACTCCTGGGATTAAACACAATCACTCGTTATTCAAGATCTTATTGCTACATTACATTAAGTATTTCCTCGTTAGCAAATTTTATACAATAAAATGAGGAACTCTAATAAAAATTCACACAGTTTCTAGATCGAGTTCTATTGCAAGTATTACCGCTGTACAAGGTAAATTTATGCTGTCGTGATACAAATCTCAGTTGATTTTACAAAGTTTTAATGGTCTGGTTCTTCATTTCACTCCTTCCAAAATACGGTCTCCCACTCTGGTTTACTCAGTTACAAATTACCTTTGCCACCGCCCAAGGCCCCGGGTTACGCACCGCCGTCGCGTCGAAGTAGCTGCACACCTGCCAGCCGCGCCGCCACTCGCGTTTCCCAATGCCCTCGAAGCCGTCTCCGCAGTCCGTTACCAGATTTTCGCACCAGTCTTCTAAGCTCTCGCCACCAGATCCAGGACACATGCACGCGTACTGCTCCGTCCCTCGCGTGTGTTACAGCACGTGTCGCTCCCACCAGCGCGTTGACTATGATATTGTTCACAATCACGTTTATTTTACTTTATGCGGCCTCGTTATCATATTAACTTGCTGCCTTTTCGCCGCCTCAATGTTGCAACGTTTTCTTCCACTATTACTCGCGATAATCTCTACGACTCCGCGTCTTGACTACAGAGGAATACCTCGCTCGTCGCCGCCTAGCTCTAGAAAAACTAGTACCTCGCTCGTCGCCGTCCAAATCGAGAAGAGGGCAGCTTTTCGCCGCTCCGCCGTATAAATGCGGCCCTGACGTCATAGAACCCCTATGCCGCGCCGCCCCTCCGTTGAAATTACCCCGCCGCTGCTTCTGGCCGCCACCTCCAGGTCGCGCCTTTTCTCTTCCGTGCTGCTCTTGCGATGTTATTTATTCACTCCTTCCACAATCTAAGATGCGTGGGTGCCGTGTGAGTTAGTGGCCAGGCCACGAACGTCACAAAATATATATATATATATATATATATATATATATATATATATATATATATATATATAAAGTGAATGAGCTTTAATGATGTCATAAAGTTTCTCGAAATTTCAACCGTAAAAATGAGCTCAAAATTCTGCGTTTTCAGAAATGCACAAACGCGGTTTTTTCAAAAATGGCTTTAAATTTTTTCTTCAAAATTTTCCAATGGATAGTGGTAATGGCACTGTTTAATATGACGGAAAGTTCATTTTGATGTATTCTTTTGTTTTTTCAAAAATTACACAAATGTAATTTTTTGAACCATCTCTCATACCGTTAAGAGGCACATTTCCATCTATTTGTATACATTATATTTTTGAGTGGACATGCTTCAAATGACTTCAAATTAAGGTCTGAAAACTCCATAGATTCCTGTGAAAAAGAGCTGCAAATTTCGCATTTACAGTAATGTGTAATCACCATTTTTTTTAAAAATGGCTTCAAAATTTTTATTGAATATTTATATTTTGGACGAGGTTTTACTCTTCTTTAATATTCTTGAAGTCATGTTTCGGGTCTACTATTAAGTAACTGAAAAGTTGAGAAAATGTCAAGAAAATGTACTGTCGGTGATGATAGATGGCAGCTGGCCAGAGAATGGAGCAAGATCTTAGAGCCAGTTTACACCAAGGAAATTAGAAAAAAGTGAGAATGAGAAAGTCTGTGCCGTTCTGTAGCACCTCTAGTTTTGTAATGCAAAGTGGTCATTGTTAGATCTGGGGCTCTGTACTGTGGTTAACCAATTATTATAGAGAGATTACTATAAGAATGGACTGCTTTGACAGCTATGGCTTGGTCACAGCTGGCAATATTATTGCAGGTTATGTCTATGCACTCATTTTGTCAGTGCATTTGTTTTCACTTAGCTCATTTGTAAATGGCTTCATCACTATCTCTTGCAAAGGAATGATGTTCATTTGTTGCAAAGGCATGATATGATGTTCATTTGTTTCCCGACCTGTGAAATAGGTTCTTTGTTCTCTGATTGGGACCTTTTTCAGTGATTTGCTAAGAATCCTCATTTATCTCAAACAGCCTGCTCTGCAAATACATCTTACATTCTGTGATCTATAGATGTTATTCAGAATGTACCTGTGATTTGGTGCATTATTACTAATATTGTGAAGTTCATGATGTCTGTCTGGAGCCTGGATGGAACCGTATGGTTCCAAATGAATGTTGTGAGTGTATGCATGGGTATAAACATGTGTATTTACAATTATATTACAATATCATGATATTTTCAAGTTATATTAAGTCTATCAAGTAGGAATTGCGTAATTTTTTTATATATTTGAGTTCTCATTCATGAGGTTGAATTTAAATCTCATTAATAAGATTTTTTTTTTCAAGTTCTGTGCTGTATAATTAAATTTGTCCACCATCCGGTATGATCATTTTGCATGTGATCAGTAAATCTGGCAAATGGAACTTTAACATGTTGATAAGCTGAATTGAAATAAAACTTCAGGTGTTACTCATGCAACTGCTAAGCCTACAAGCAGTTGTTCCAAAAGCAGTTGAATTGAGTTTTTTGAGCTGAAGGGGATCTCTATGGATGTACTTGACGGTGAGGGTTAGGGAACTACAGTAACAGGCAGCAGTTAGCTCCAAACCTTTGGACCCTTTGCAAAGGATAAATTGCACATCAGGTGATGGCTATCAAGTAATCTCTTGAAGCTCCAACATGAATCATTCAGTACTATGCAAATAAATATTTTGAAAGCTCTGCAGAATCATGTGTGACACACTTGGTCAGATCCTGTCAACATTCTGGAAGGTTGAATGTTTTGTTTTTCTTCTTTCTTGGGGAGATGTTTAACACTTGAGCACATTGCCATTGGTGGAGTATTTAGATTGGTAAAAAACAGTGTCCTGAATGTCGTAAGACCTATCCTTGAGTGTCCCCATCACGTAATTCCCAATTTAATGTACTGAAACCCCTTCCCATAAATAGTTAACCATTCAAGGGTGGCCATGTTGAAGAAAGCATATACATGGCTTTGAATAACATGTATTGCTAATGGAAATAAAGCATAATAATTAAGCACTTCCACTGTAGAAATATTAGTAGTAAGAATTATTCCTGTATAATAAGCTGTTCAAATAATTTGACAATCCCTTTCAATAACATTTTCCTTCTGAATTCTTTCTTAATCAATTTTTCTTTGAAAATAAAATTATGACTCTTCATGACAAAGAGACTTGAAATGTTTGCCAAAGCAATCCCAAGTCAGTAAATTCAATGCTTAAAAAGAAAACCAAATCATTATTTTTATTTTTAATTTTACCTAATGTAAACTTTTGATTACATCTAAGTTTATGTTGTTGTTGTTTGTTTGTTTTTTGCACAAAGACAAATTTAAATAATGAACATGTATAAAAATATGGAGTGCACATTTCATATTTAATTGATTCAACATTTCGATCCAATACAATTTTATTACATTGTCATCTTCAGGCTCATAAGAATATTTTGAACAGTCTTTTTACAAATTCTTACCTGTGTATTCCAATAAACAGACTCTGGAAGAAAGGTTACTTCTCTGCAATATCACCACCACTCTGAAATAAAGCAGATCTAGACAGGGGCACCCCAAGAAAACTAGGGACCTGGGGCAGTTGATCCATGGGGGCCCCTCATTTGAAACAAAAAAATTCCTTCTTCCCTCAATTCTTAAACAATTTATTTCTCCATGCATCATAAATAACTTATAGTGTTAAATTTGGCTTAGAGATAAATACATTTTTTTAATGAAAAAATATTTGAGGCATCAATTAAGTCGGGGCCTGGGGCAAGTTTGTGAAATTCGTTACAAGACAGAGATAGCAGGCCAAATCTGGACAATTTGCCAATGAAGAGGGAGAAATCCAGGATTAAATCATCGAGAAATGTTTGTACAAAGAGGTGAGAAAAGGGGCGCTCAAGGAAGGAGATCCAACACTCAAAGATGTTATGGACATGACCTATGCAATTGAGGTTATGGGTAGGGAATCGGTGGCAGAAGTGACACAAAAACGGGAGGTCACGATGAAAAACAAAGGGGGAAAACGTGTTATAGTTGTGATAAAAGAGGACACGTGTGCACCGACGATCGGTGTCCAGCAAAGACGAAGATCTGCAATCGAGGCAATCAAAAAGGTAATTTTGCAGTGGTTTGCCTGACAAAGGTAATTGACAAGAACAAGGACGACACAAAGAAAGAAAATAAAACGGAATTCGGAGCCATAAAGAAGAAGAACTCAAAAATACAACAAGTTGAAGAGGACTCAAATGACAATTATGCATTCAGCATAAGTGAATGACAGGTGGTAGAAACTGTAAGCGTGTGAATGTAAGTAGTATTGGAGAATGTTAGTCGATTCTGGGCAACATGTAATATTATTGTTTGAGTAATGTGGAATGTTTGTAAATAGAAAATTATGTACAAATCAGCAAGTGTATCTGATAAAAAGTTGTATGTTACAAACAGAATGAGAAGTTAAAAGTATTGGGTGAATTCGAATGTGTCATCCAAGTAAAGAAATGGTAGCAAATTTTGTAGTTGTTGATATGAGTGGTCAACCATTCTTGGGTTATGATATGGCAGAGAAGTTGAAGACTTTAAAAATTGGTGTTAATTTGCAGGTTAGAAATATTGAAATGTATTTGGAAGATAAGTTGTGTAACGGCGTAGGTAAAATCAGGAGTTTTCAGTTGACTTTAACAAGTGACAAGAAGTGCATCTCGGTAGCACGGCGTGAGCGGTCAATTTCTTTTCAGTTACATGATAAAGTAAACTGGAAATACAAAAAATGATTGAGTTAGACATTGTGAAAAAAGTGAAAGGTGTGACTCCACGGGTCTCACCAATTGTACCTATCATAAAGGCAGATGAATCGTTTCGATTATGTATGAATATGAGGAGTGAACAAAGAGAATCTCTGATAACACTGCACAAATCATTGAAATAATCAATTGCCCCATTAGTCTGATACTACCTAAATACACATTCACCCGTGACACAAGGGACACTAAACTACATTTGATAAATGAATATCTCCTAAAAGAGGAATGGACTGAAGTACTCAATAGTAATGACATCAATGAGAAGTGGAACTTGTTCTTGAGTACATCAAATTATCATTTGAATATTGCATGTCCCATTATTAAGAGGCAAATGAATGTAATGAAGAAACCCAAAATTAAACTTCCTAATGAAATTATTTTTCTTAGAAATAAAATGAAAAACATGTATGACCTGTTCAGAGATACTAAGAACCCCTTTTATAATGAGAAGTATAAACAGTATAAAAACAATATAGGCTAAAACTGATGAATGAGAAAGCTTATTATTTAATTCATAAAGTTACCAACTCAACAAACAAATCTAAAATACTGTGGAATCTAGTTAACAATGGTAAAACACAGACTCATAAAAACATACACCTACAACAAAAAGACATTTTGATAATCCTTCTGATATTTGTAGGACCTTTAACCGCCATTTCTTAAATTCAATGCAGGACACTGTAACCAGTATTACTAGTAATACTTTATCTTCTGAAACTTCAAAATCTATATTTCTCCAACATACAAATGCTAATGAAGTTAATCAAGGGATAAATTACCTCAAAAATAGTTGCTCATCGGGGAATGATGAAATATCTTAAATAATTCTTAAAAAATGTAAGCCTGCTCTTCTTAATATACTAGTACTTAGTAAATTCATCTCTATCTGTATTCACTTTCCCAGAATCTCTATAAATCAGTATTGTAAGGCCACTTGTTAACAATAATAATGCACAAGATATTAGGAATTATCGACCTATAACCCTAACTTCAGTATTTGGCAAACTCTATGAAAAAGTTATATTAGCAAGACTTAATTGTTTTCTTGAATCTAATAATATCCTTAATAAATCACAACATGGCTTCAGGAAGGACTTCTCCACCACCACCGCTGTTGTTGAATTTATTCATTGATCTTTAAAAGGAATTTTATAGTGTGTCTCATGAAAAACTGTTGACAAAACTAGATTATTATGGAACAAGGGGTGGAGTTATGATCTCATTAGATCATACCTCACAGGGTGTAAGCAGTTTTTCAGAGATCTGGCAATTTGAAAATTTCTTATCCAAGTTAAATCATATTTTGATACAATTACCGTAGGTGTTCCACAAGGATCTGTGCTTGGACTTTTGTTATTTATAATATATGTTAATGATATTCCAAGCTCTTCTTATTTCTCTGTAATTTATTTTGCAGATGATATGACATTAATGAGAAGTTGGCAATATCTTTGTCATCTAGAAACTAATGTCTGAATCAATAAAATCAATTAAAAGTTATCTGTCCATAAATGAATTGAAATTAAATGTTGATAAAACTGTATTAATCAATTTCAAGTTTCATCACAGTTACCAACACCAACACCAAAATGTAAAAGTGGAAGTAGACAATAAATCAGTGAATCAAACTGATTGCCATACGTTTTTAGGAATATTCATAGATCAGAACTTAACTTACAACAAACAAGTTGACACACGTAATAAGTTAAACTCCAATATATTCCTCTTGAGATATTTTTCCAGTTACCTGGAAACAGGCTCACTTCTGTTAATTTATTACGGCATAATCTTCTCACAACTTATTGTACAAGATACTAATTCATGGAGCCGATGTTATAGACTCTATGCTGCCAATTGGACAGCTGTCAGATGTTCAGGAACTAAGACATAAGGAGTACAGAAATTTTAGAGAAAATCACTCGTGAAAAATGTCCAGAAGTAATACAAATGAAGACATACTTCCCAATCCACTGCTCTCGTCAGACCCCTTCATCACAAGTTTGAGAAAGCTTCCTAAAAAGAAACAACAAAAATCTGTCAAATGAAGTGCGCTCTCTTTTGATGCTACCTAATCAGTTGAAAGAAACTGTTGGAGACTATGGGGATGCTGACAGAGATGATGACCTTACAGGAAGTGAAGCTGAATAACAATGTCCTGAGGGTCCAATGCGGCATGGTAAGTAAGTCATATTAATGTTACTGCACCATGCAATTTACGAATACATTTAGGAAAAACCTCAAATATTAATATAAGTTAATGCTATTAGCATTAACCACCCATAAGGCGCAAAGCGGCACGCAGTTTGAAGTAGATTAGACATGGTTTAACATAACCAGAATTTTACTCCATTTTTTTATTCCAATCTTTGTTTTGTAGTTTATGCTTTAATTACAAAACATATTTCAAAAGAAATATTTTAGGATTTCAAATTGAAGAAAAACATACTCAATGAAGTGTCTTAGATAATCAAACTACTTTTCGTATTATTCCACGTCTTTTAAAACAAAGTATATATCGAAGACGCACCTCTGAGTGCTGCATGCGCCTGCTCGTGGGAGTGCCAATGACGAGTATGGTGAAAGTTAAAAAATGTTTAAGTATTGCCTCATTCTGTTTGGCCAAAGAGTGACTGCCGTTTATAATTGCGACGAACATCTACACGGATTTTTTCCGCTAAATATTGTTACAGTGCGACAATCAGAATAGACGTTATTCATGTGTCAGTTTATTTAGATTAATCTTCTAAGTGTCTGAGCCAAATTTCGCATTTCTACTACCTCCGGATTTCGAGAAATGATTTTTGTCCACCTAGCAAAGCAAAATTGATCAGTGTGTGTCGTAGGTACGCTCCCCGCTTCTTTCCTCTCCTCTCCTCTCCCCTCCCCTCCACGCAGAGACGTAGCAACCAGCTGCTCCCCATCTCTTTTTCCCCTTCGCGGAGACGCTTCCAACCTCGATCACCGACCCTCCACGCCGTGACGTCGCAAACAACTGCTCGCCGCCATTTTCCCCTCCGCGGAGCTGCTTATAACCCAACCCCTATCACCACACCTCCGCCAGTTGCTCCCCGCGTCTTTTTCCTCTGTGCGGAACCGCCGCTGGCAGCATAGTCATTCATATAACACACAATACCTTGTATCTTAATGTAACTCCATTGAAATGTCTGATCTGCTTGATTGAAACAAGGTTGTATTGGTTGCAGGGTTCTCTTGCACCGTGCAACGAGGACAATTCTATCGATTCGTCAACACAGAAAGCAAGATATCTGTGCCCAAGTGAGTATTAGTTTACTCTAGTTGATATGAGTGTTCTCAACAATTTTACTTTATTTACTTGAACAACGAGATTTCTGTTTTCAAATTGAAGGTACGTTGTATGTTAGCCCATTTTTATAAGCCCTAAAAAAAGATTTTGAGGATTCTCTTTTAGTTTAAAATTCTATATTGGTTTCATTAAATTTTTCGAAAAGGTTTGAATAGGAGTTTCTGAGCGCATAGGAAAATCAGCATGCAAAATCTCTCACAATTTTGTGCTTTGTTGTAATGAATTTTGAACTCCACCTAGTCCTTTTACACAAGTATTGGTTTATATAAATGTTTGGCCAACATATCGGAAGTAAGTTTAATTTTTTTAATGAAGTGCATTTTACAGTGTACGTACAATATAGTCGTAAATAATAATCATTAACTTTGTCTAGTGATACACTCTTAAACGAACACAAGATTTTATGAGTAGCTTGCAACAGTTTTAATGGTCGTTTTTCGTCTTAAATTCCTAAAATAATTAATTTATGTTACGAAGTAAACATTATTTGTAAAAAAATATAACAATTTACATTTACATAAATTGTTTTGCCAAGGCACTATTTTCCTTAAATGAAACAGTCCTTTTCCCAGGCGTCAGATTGTACAGGCATTAGATTGTCCACTTCATAAACACATTACATTTTGTTTTGTTTCTTCATTTACCAGCTTTGTTGCTTTCATTTTTGTAATCCAATAAAAATATCTTATTTTACCAGATCTCTTATTAAATTTACCACACATTCTGACACTTTCAATTCATTAAGACATTAGTTCCGCGCTAAGAACTGTGATGTAAACTGAAGAATTTAATTTTATATTCTTTCTTAGGGACAGCACAATAATTTTTTAGTTTTTCTATCAGGCAATTTTTGTAGTTGATATAAACCATTTCAGTACTAGCTGGTTTAGATACGTTAAGGTTATTTACGTTTACAAATAAGTTTGAATCGCGTTGGGCATGCTTTCAAGTTAATTAAATTAAGATAAGTTGAAATGGATTGTGCACTTAAACGCTCATTTTTACTTTCTAGTTTATACAGAGTAATATCCGTAGTATAGAGAAAGTAATATAGTGCTGCGCCTAAAGGGCCATTTTTTGACAGACTCGTATTGAGGGATCTTGATACAGAAAAAGTAGCTAAAACGTATTTTAAGTAAAGAATCTACACTGTTATGTGTAAAATCACAGGAAAATAATGCTATGACTATTCCTTAATTGAAAAATTGCTCTGTGAATCGAATTTGGTTCAATCGCGACAAGGGAATTTATAAACAAAGTATGATTTTTTCTGAGATGTTTCAATCAATTTATTTAATTCGGGGTCACTTAAAATGGAATGATCCGGCATTTTTACTGACAGTAATAATCTCAACACTGACAGTACGTCTCAACAGTTCAGAAATAATATTTAACAAAAGGCGGACCACCCTCTTAATAACAATCGAACAGCTTTGCATTAGCCTATTTCCTCTACTTGCTGCATTCGCTCGCGTTGCGGTGAATAATATAATAATAATAATAATAATAATAATAATAATAATAATAATATTTTTTGTTTTTACGAACTCAAAATTCCAATGAACATTCAGGAGGGACAGCACTCTTAAATGTGTGCGACGTCCGCACTCTTGAAATCACGAATCCTTGTCCGTAAATGGAGATCATTCCGGAAGCGCAAATGGAGAATTTTTCGCGTTACTGAGAAGTGGTGTTTTTTCCGTTGCTCTCGGAGGACTTTTCTCGTTGTATTACTACTTTGGTTCTTCTCTGCCGTTAGCTGTGGGCGTTGTTTTTACTCCGTGTAGTGCGGAGCATGCGCCTTTTGGCTACCGCGCACAAATTTTCGTTGGCGAACTTTAAAGACCTTTTAAATACTTGACAAGTTCCCAAACCAGGAATGTGCTCCAGTTTCTCTCGTGCGAGTCCTTCGTTGGCGCATAAAAACACAAGAAACTGAAGAGTGGTTTAAACTTTGTGTTCGTGGTTCCCCGAGACAAAGCATATTGTGTGTTCCACGTGGGCGACAGGAAGAACGCGACTGCCGTAGCCTCACAGCCTGGCGATACCCGCCGTACCGCGCGGGAAAACCATCTGTTTTACGAGCATTAGCCGTTCGCGCCATCCCGCTACCCAACGGATCTCGTATGTTATGAGGCGAGTAAAAGGACTTTCGCAGTGTGGGACTTCGAACAGTGCAAGAGGGATTGAACGGTGACAAGACTGCATTACGAAACATA
>BLKR01017490.1:0-11370 GCA_011170035.1 Teleogryllus occipitalis
TGTAACCGCTCATAAGTCGGTCACATTGTTTGAATAGCGCGCGACAATATTAAAATACGACCAAAGCAGTTATAGTTCCGCTGAACTACAAGGGAGTGCGCCAGCGTGAAAAGATATTATATATCAGATCCTGAGTAAAAGTTCTGAACGCACTCACGTAGCAGAAATCAACATCCAATCAGGAATCGCCTTGATGAATTTACGACTGTGCGTTCAGCACCGCAGGGAAAAACGTCCCTTCTATTGTGAACCTTCGGACGGAACGGACCTGCACTGTCTTGCGTTATAGTTCGAACGGACATTCCAAGTATTTATTTTTTTGCTGTGAACCTTCGGAAGGAACGCACTTGTACTGTCTTGCGTTATATATTTCGCTGGGACATTCATATTTGTTGGAGACCGCCGTCGAGCTGAGGTACTTCGCGAGGTCGGCGTGCAGCTAGTCGACGAGGGACGGTTTTCCACGACGCAAGAGGCTAATTTGACCTTGGACGCAACGGACCACCGCCGTGTGCTGGAGTGGCAGGAACGTGTCATCGCGGCGACGTCGTGAGTCAAAAAGACCAGGTTTTAAAACTCTAACAAAATCCTTTTTAAAAGAACAGTTGAGAGGAGGGTAAATCACGCATTAGAATATAGAGAATTCACCTCACGCCCAGACAGAGATAGTCAGGTATTCAAATTATTGGCTATTAAGCGTAACGTTTCAGTATTTGTTTTTCATTGTAATGAGAATTCAGATAGATTGTTCATGCAAAATGATGTAAAATTTATTCTTTTAATTCTTTTGTTAAGCTGCTATATTTGTTCTGCTAATGAATATTCTTTTCTGCAATTCATGATTTAAATTGTTTGTAATCAAATAGTAAAGAGGTTAATAAGTTGCGTGATAGTGAAACAGCTTATTAGAGGGATATTATTTATTACACCAGTGTATTTAAACTGTATATGCAAAGTGTATATTGTTCATGTAATTTTTTTCTTTCAGCAATGTATGTGATTTGATATTTTTTTGTTTGTGAATTGTATAGAGGCATTGCATTGTGTTTGTGTAAAAGTGGAAAATTATATTGGGTCATGCAAAGTAGTTTACAAATAGAAAAGGTATAACTGCAGTTGATTAAAATTTAGGAAATTGCTGAACAATACAGCAAGTATTAAGAATTTCTAGATAACGTGTATATTTTAACAAAATTGTAACACAAGATTTTGATAGAATATATTCAAACTTTGCTAAAGTTAAAAGTTAACTTGCCTGTGTTTGTTTTAATAGTTAAAAGCAAGATAAAAGACGAACCCACTCCTGTAGGTCAAGTAGTAACATTAACTTGCCTGTATTTCCATGAGGTTACATTGTTACCTAATAAAAAGAGTTACAACATGTGTTAAAATACTCAAGCCGTCATCAATATCGTTTCAATATATGAAGTAATATTCAGGTACGTAAAATAATCATTTCAATCATTTCAAATATACGTAATGTTAAACAAAGTATTGCTCATATATAATGCTATTTTTGACAGTAAATTACATGTCACTATTTGAAAAACTTATTTCTTAAAGTTTTAATTAATATTAAAAAATATAGGCTTCAAATTGGAAATTTTAGTAAGATTCTAAAAAAACTACTTGCGGAATGCTCATTGTGGATTGTAGCGCTCTGAAAGGTAAAAAGCTAGTCGCAGAGAAATATTGATAAAAGAAGAATTGAAGCACCCGAAAGGTTCGGCGGAAAATTGAAGGGCGTAACTAGAGGGATAAAACGACAAGTGAATTAGTGCTGAATTGAAAAGGATGCAATAGTAGGATACGAAGAAAGAGGAAGAGAAACTGGATTGCTGTGAACTTTACAAGAATTTGCCAGTTATTCGATGTCATTAAGGTTGTAATAATGAGAAATAGAGAAGGTACCAATTGGGGGATAACGTATGCAAAGCAGAAGATTGCTTCAAAAGAATAAAAAGGGAAGTAGAAGGCAAACTGTAAAGGACAAAGACCTACCAATAGGTACATTTCATGATCATGTTAATTGTAATTTTGTAAGAAAAATATTAAGTTTTATCGCATCATCTATTTGAATCTTTTGCGACTTTTATATGGGGTAAAAATGTTTATTATACCATTATTCTCTTTTGATTACGGAGATTACTCTGCATATGCGTCAAGAACTGTAATCAGGTCGAATAAATAAAGCAATGTACGTGAAAGTGTGCCAAACTTCCTTTCATGCTATGCAACTGCGTGGCTTTCTCGAAATTTAACATCCCACAATCGAGAGTATTTGCTCTACTTTATGAGTGTAATTATGAAATGCATCCGGTGTGGCGTGCTGCAGTCCAGTAACTCATTCCCATTACAAGGGTTTTGGCTAATTGCCCGCCGTCAAAATGGCTCAAAGTTACGCCACCATTTTCGCCCGCGCTAGTGCGCCAGGAGATAGCCTCGTTTATTATCATTCCACTTGCGAACGTATCAAGTACCAGGGTACAATATCAACCCCTATTTATCTCGGCAGATGTTTTGCATGCGTTTTCATTAGGGTTGCCAAATATTAGAATTTTAATGAAACAACCGAAATGTTTCCAAAATGTTTGCATATTTGTGCTGATTTTTTGGATAAATAATGGTATATTTCATAAAATAAGGACATGCTAATTGACACTTCAGTTTCGTTTGGTCAGCATTCTTATTTAAAAACGACATTTTATGTAAAAATGTGAATGAATAAAGGTAAATTAGAATCTGTAAGTATTTCAGGAGAAATGGACTTATTTCATTGAATAATGTTCTGAATGGATTGGTATTCACCGACATTACATCTGTGCGTGCTTGACTTTAACATTTCAAAACACAACGTGCACATGGATAAAAGTATTTTACCTGGTGAGTTACTATTTTTTTGTTTACGCAAAGAAATGTGGCCAAGAACCGAAAATAATGTATTTTGTGAAGATACGCTTAAAAACATCAGCACGAGTGCAGGTATCAAACTTAATTTTTTTGTATTCCAGCATTGTAAACTACCTTTTGTTGCAAGAAATCGTTCATCATCGGAAATTTTACGGCACAAATGATGACGTATTAGTATTTTCGGGACACGTTATTGCATCATCCCACGTTCAGCCAATCGCAGACAGAGAATCGTGGGGAGGTAAAGGTAAAATGGAACAGCCGACTACCGTTTCCCCGCACAGATGTCAACAATGCCATCATACATTTGCTTTCCAGAGAGCTTTGGATGTCGAATATCCTAGACGTTACAAGAAAGTTATTTCGCGTTAAGTAGCTTATTGAACTCGTTTATTATGTTGCTCTATTCTATTCGTACAAATTTGAAAACTCGCCTGCCGTCGCTCGTTTTAAAAACACGTTCTTAAGCTTGACATTATTAACTAATTGCATAAACTACTACAAATGATTGGATATGATTGTAAGGTGGTAGAGCGGAGTTGCAGGAGTCGGGGCAGAAGAGGCAGAGTGGAGAATTTGATTGATTGGGGATTTCGGGTGCGTCAATTACAAGGCCATTAGTCCCGTAAGTATAGCGCATGTTTTTCATCGGGAGATGGCGGTGATATTCTCACACTGAATGGCGAGATATGGCGACTACCTTCCCCCCACTTACGGGGTTTTCTCCACCAGCGAGGCACCGCTTTAATCGGGGCAAACTCCAAGCTGCCGACAGATATAATATGAAAGGAAGAGGAAGGAAAGATTGCGTACGGACCGTGAGTCGTTTGTTTGGGGCATTGCACCGGCATTCACCTGGTGTTGATGGAAAAAAATAAAAATTTCTCACAGAGCAGCTAGAATTCTCCTCCACGCAGCGACTGAATTCGACTTGCCTGACGAATTGCCTGAGTAACTAATGGCAGAAATCCTGCCAACTTTGGGAGTGAAACTAGGACTTCCCGGTTAGAAGCCCGGTTAGAAAGACCATTCTCCAGTGCGGAGTGGAGTAGGGGACATATTGGAGGAGACGGGGATGTGGTGCATAGGATCTCGTGGCGTGGAACCGGGAGCGGTGGCTCAGTGCATCAACTGATGTCACTGCAGTGCCTCTGACCCGGAGGTCCTAGGTTCGAGTCCCGACGGCGGCAGGATTTTCGACACTAGCTTTTCAGCTAGCTTTCAGTCTCTGTCCGAGCATAATTCTGGCAGCCGGCTGCTTTGAGCAGTTTTTTCCGTGGTTTCTCCGATCAACACCAGGCGACTGCTGGAACAGTACCCTAACAAACGGGCCACGGACAGCGCGCGATCTTTCCTTCCTCTTCCTAGTCATATCCTCCCTCTCCCCCACACACACTTACCCTAACATGCACTACACTACCCCACCCACATGCCTCGAGTCTGGTCGGGGACTTAGAATTTGTCTTGGCTGGGGCGATGTGCCGCTAGTGGGAGATACGTGGTTGGGGAAAACCCCGCTAGTCGACGGTAGATCGGCGTCGGATCTCGCCATCCAGCGGGGGCGGGAAAATAATCACCACCACATCCCGATGAAAAACATGCACTGCACTTTCGGGACGAATGACTTCGATAGTTGACGCGCCCGGAATCACTAATCAATAGTGGCGTGAAGAAGGTGAGGGGAAGGAGAGCAAGGTGAGGGTGTGGGGGTGATGAACGGGGCATAGGATTGTGGGGGGGATGTGGGGGCGTGTGGGGCGAGCGAGGCTTCAACGGCGGTGGGGCGTTGACGCGTTGGAAGATGAGGGAGCGAGGTTCGCCGATGAGCCGCAAGCGCAGCGAATGAGGGTCGGGGGGAGGGATACTGGTGTCGAGAGGCTGGAACGGGACAGGCCGCGGTTGGACTGAGAACGGGATGACGACGGATGACCGAATGCGGAATTGAGTGTGTACGCGGGTCAGAGTTGAGGGGTTGCGGCGGAGCGGGGTTGCGGGGGGGTTGCGCCGGGGGGGTTGCGTCGGGGGGGTGTCGGGGAAGGTTGCGTCGGGGGAGGTTGCGTCGGTGGGAGGGGTGTGTGTGGGGGAGCGGGTGCGTCGGGGAGGGTGTTGCGTCAGGGGGGTTGCGTCGGGGGCGTGGCGTCGGGGGGTGTTGCGTCCGGGGGGGGTTGCGTCTGAGGGTGTTGCGTCGGGGGGGGGGCGTCGAGGAGGTTGCGTCGTGGGGACGGCGTCGGGGGGGTTACGTCAGGAAGGGGGGTGCATCGGGGAGGGCGTTGCGTTGGGGAGGGTGTTGCGTCGGGGGAGGGTTGCGTCGGGGGGGTTTGTCTAGAGTGTTGCGTCGGGGGGATGGCGTCGGGGGGGGTGTTGCGGCGGGGCGGGGTTGCGGCAGAGTGGGATTGAGACGGGGTTGAGGTGGGGTGGTGTTGAGGCGGGGAGAGTTAAGGTGGGGACGAGCGAATGATTGTGAGAGTGATGGGTCGATGAAAGTGGGTTATGAGAGATTTAGAGGGCTGGTGCCTCAGGGAAGAGGGTGATAGTAGGGGTGGAACGGTGATAAAATGAAAAATACGGATTTAGAGGAACGGGGACATGTGGGGTAATGCGCAATTGAGTGGGGCGATGGGGTGTTGTGAGAGAAAATGCGCGAGTGAAAGGGCGATGGCGGTCGAGATAATGAGGAAATTGGAGTGAAGGTGGAAGGAGACAGAATCGTGACAGGGTTCTGGCACGCGAAAGGGTGACGGAATAGCAATAGGAGACTGAATGGGGGGCGGGGTTAAGCTAAAGAATGCGGCAGCGGGGCCTGGCGCCCGCCGATAATTCCCCGCGATGGAGGGGGAAGAATTGCGACGGTGGCGCCGCCGCTCGTGTAAGGACGGCAGCGCGCAGGGCTAATCTTACAGGACGCGCATGTGAACCGCTAGGTGCGTTGGAGGCCCGCACCTGGTACCTGTGATCTGACGCAAGGTGCAGCGCCTTGAAAACCACCTTTGGATTGATTGATTGATTGATTGATTTTTTTTCGTGTTTCCGGGCGCGTCAACTGCTTTGGTCATTAGTCCCGTTAGTGTAGTGCCTGTTTTTTTCGGGAGATGGCGGTGATCTTCCCACACTGGATGGCGAGATCTGGCGCCGACCTACCGTCGGCTAGTGGGGTTTCCCCCTAACCAGGACTCTCCCGCCAGCGGGGCACCGCCCCAGCCGGGACAAGCTCTCAGCTCCCGGCCGGTCTCCCGGAATATGTTGTAGTGTAGTGCATGTTGGTGTAAGTGTGTGTGTGAAAGGGGAGAGAATAGGACAAGGAAGAGGAAGGACAGATCGCGCGCGGTCCGTGGCCCGTTTGTTAGGGTACGGTTCCGGCATTCGCCTGGTGTTGATCGGAGAAACCACGGAAAACTACCGATCAGAGCAGTCGGCCGCTAGAATTCTCCTCCAGACAGCGACTGAATTCGACCTAGCTGAAGAGCTAGTGTCGAAAATCCTGCCGCCGTCAGGACTCGAACCTAGGATCTCCCGGTCAGATGCGCTGCAGTGACATCAGTTGATCAGTGACATCACTGAACTACCGCTCCCGGTCCACCTTTGGATCAGAAGCAGAATACAATATTTATTGAATTAATGATGAATGGATATTGAACAATTGTATATAACTACAATACATTTAATATGTATGAATTAAGTTACACTTAATTATTGACAATCAGGTCATTTGAAATAAAATTAACAGTTCGTAAACATAGTTTATTTCACAGAGTATAGAAAATAGTCAACCTTTCGGAGCATTACTGTGTCCCCATCATCAGGTAAGTAATGCATATTTTATTAAGTTATAAGTAGAGTGAATTCAAATTCAGATTATGAGGCATAATGTTGATAAATTACATTGTTGTGATATAGGATTAAGATTATGGATGGTCATTTACGTAATCCTATGTAACGAAAATGTGATTTATCAACTTTATGCCTCCTAATCTGAATTTGAATTCACTCTCCTTTTAATAAACTATACATTATTTACCTGATGATGGAGACACAAGATAGGGCTCCGAAACGTTGTGTATTTCAAGACTGTGAAATAAACTATGTTTACAAACTGTTATTTTTATTTCAAATGGACTGCTTGTCTATAATTAAGATGAATTTGCTTAATAGGAATCTATCATAGACAATCAATATAATTGTTATTAAATGTTTGAAATAAACATATTTGTAAATTAATAACAAATTATTTGCATTTCGTATTTCGCGTGTTTGCATTTTGTGCCGTGCAGACTGGGATGAAATGCTTGGCACCCGATCGCGACAAAGCATGTAGGTGGGAAGCAAAACCTGATGAAGAGAGGAAGACAAGAGACTGAAAGGTGTGAGAGAGGCAGGTGTAAACAGCGGAATTAAGGCGAAGCAGGGCCATGACGCAGCTATGCAGGCGTTTTAGAAACAAAATGCTCAAATGCTGAGGAGACGGGGAAGGGGTGGTGGGGAATAGTTTTTGTCATTAAATAGTGGATCTAAAGGGCCAGAGCTGTCCGCTGGGTTGAGTCAAAGACCCGCCTGTCCCTCTGAGAGGACGGTAAACGAATTTGCACTCGAGTAGTGTGAGTGACCGTTATTTCACGCTAAGGCCATAAGGTAGACTGTACGGTCATAAACATTAAAGTAGGTGTCAGCAAAGTTTCATATTTTAGGAGAAAGGCACAAAGATGTTGGAAAATGAACAATGAGTTCAGCGGGTACCCTGTAATTATTCTTGGAATAATAGACTGTTGAATAATAAAAGGGTACGTTGAAAGCATGATTCATTTTCAAACCCCTCTATGTACCAGCAAACATTCTCCTCCGAAGGTTGTGAGTCGATTCCTTCTCGTAGGATACGATAAGAGATGAGAAGCAAATTCAGTGTCGTTTTTGTTAATGCAAATAGTTTCTATTGTACGTAAACGAATCTCTCTTGATATAAAAAATACCAAAATTTGGTCCGTTTATTCGTAATAGTAATAGAATCCGTAATTGTACAAAAATGAGAAGTGATATTGCATCTCAAGAAAACGTGCACAGATTGCAACATTGCTGGCGCTTCGGTGGTGTGGCGGTTAAAGCGTATCGGACTGTTACTCCCAAGTTCACCGCCTCAAACCCGATCGAAAACCTGGATTTATAATGGTGAAAAATACACATGTCTTCAGGAGAAGTAAAGCTGGCTGTCCCATGTTGTATATTTACTGCACGTAAAATATCATCAAACCTAAAAGAAGTTTCTCCTCTAAATTCAAGTCGCCTGTTTCGTCGCCCGAATATTACCTCCATTCTCTGCTAGACGTTTAGAGGAGCGTAGTGGAGTTTGCGTGGTCAGACGAAAGTGGCCTTAGCCACGCCACGGAAAAGAAGGCACAATTAAATTAAATTTAAAATTCTCTCTCACACATGTCATCTACATTATTTAAGTAGTATACATTCCTTTTGCGGTTCTCATACGCAACCTTTATAAATGAGATCTCTAAAGAAGGAGACTTTCATGAAAACGTGACGAATTGCACTTTGACTTTAAAAATATGAAGGATTTGTTTAGAAAACGCATATAAATATTCACGCCAAATGCAACTCGCAATACTCGGCCGAATTTTTGAATGTATATCGTTAAATCACTCCTGAACGGGGCGTTTCAAGACGTTAAAAACTAATATATTCATACCAAAGAAACGTTCTCGCACCGTAATCTACAGGATGATATCTTCTTGAATATTCTAATACATTTCTGCTGGTTCGACACTTCTCAATTCTATCCCATCTCCTCAGAGCCTGTACAATCTGCAACCGTATGTGAAATTAAACTAATTACTTAATATTGTACGTGACTGAATTACACAGCTGTACTTCTCTCCTCGGTAATATCGTTAAATAAGAATAGTTTGTATTGACAAGGGTGTATTTTATTGTTATCAGTTACAAGGAGATATGAATGTAGAACCATATGTACGTAGAACAAGTGACGGAATGTAAGTGGGTCTTCAAGAAAAAGATATATTACAAGCTTAATATGGAAATGGGAAAATAGAGAAGAGGTTGGGATTTAACATGCAAGAGTTCTCGCACAAGTACACTAGTGTTATCACTTATTTGAAAATAAGTAAAAAATAAAAAAATTAAATAAAATTAATAAGATAAATAAAATAAAATAAATAAGAGCAATAAATAAATATGTCTGTATGTATTTGGCATTATTGGGTCGATAGTCTGACTTTGCCGGCCAGCTACCGGTGTCCCCCATGCCTGAGCCTAGTTAAATTCGCAATGAATAAATATAATAAATGAAATCAATTAAGTCAATGAAATAAATGGAATGGAATAAATGAATTAAATGAAATAAATGAAATAAATGTATTAAATGAAATAAATGTATTAAATGAAATAAATGAAGTAAATGAAATAAATGAAGTAAATGAAATAAATAAAGTAAATGAAATAAATGAAGTAAACGAAATGAATGAAGTAAACGAAATGAATGAAGTAAACGAAATGAATGAAGTAAACGAAATAAATGAAGTAAACGAAATAAATGAAGTAAACGAAATAAATGAAGTAAACGAAATAAATGAAGTAAACGAAATAAATGAAGTAAACGAAATATATTAAATAAACAAGTAGATAATAAATCGAAGGATGAGGAAAAGAGCACAGAAGATTTTCGCAGTATGTAGAAGGTGCAGATATCGGCGGGTAGCGGCGGGGGATGGGAGTGAGTGGGTGGCGGGCGGGGCGGCGAACGCCAATAAGCGCGGCGGGTGCGCACGCGGCGAAAGTCAATTTCAGGGCTTCGGCGCTTGTCTGGAATTCCTGACACTCGGCGTGCACCTCCCATATTGGCATCCGAGAAGGGAATGAAAAATCTTACTCCCGCGCAGCCTTCTGTAATTACGTTTTTGGTTTTTACCTGCCACTCACAAAGGAAACGCGACGTGAGTTTTATTAAGTTCGAACTGAGCGGTATTGCCAATGTCAAAACAAGTTTATCTTTCAATGAAGAAAAAAACGTAATGCCTAATTTATTTCGTTGTTCTTGGCAACGCAAGCCATATATTTAGTTCACAGGGTGATTCAGTTTTCGTTGCTAATATGCCGGGACATTATCCCATATGTAATGTACAGACTGAATTCTTCAAAATTGAGTACTCTTCATTTAGTTTTGTAAATAATTGTAGTATCCAAACAAAAGGCAAGAATTCATAAAACGATTTTTATTCAAGACCAGGTACAATTGCCGAAGTTCCGTATCACCAGAAGAATGTACCAAAAGCGAAGCCGTGTTATCGTAGTCCAGAAGATTCCAAAATCAGCCGAGTCGTCAAATATCCACAAGAGAGTTCCACTTTCGTTGCACAGGTCGTCGTCGTAGCTGATCTCCACTCTTCTCTCACCAAGTCACTCGCCAGGATTCAATCACTGACACCGCCGCTCGCTATCTGCCCTGGCGTCGGGTCGGAGCCCTCTTATAGCCCACTTGGACTAGCGGCCCGCCGACTAGCTGCGGAGTAGGGGCGGTGGCGAGTCCCTACCCGCTTGCTCGGGCGTGACGGCCGCGCGCGGACAGTCCAGGCCGGCTCGCACCGGTCGCCTTCTTCTCCCGCCAGGGGTGGTAACGTCCCGCTGACGTCACTCGGCGGCGGCTCCTTCAAATGCGTGCGGCTAGTCACGACAAGATCCATTCATTGGCATGTATTAATTACATTTCTTGTTATTCATCACCCATCTTTCACTAAGCTATCTCATCTTTGGATGGTGAACTTCACTTTATCCACACTGTTTATGAAGGCTTTGAAAGTTTTTTTAAGATTTTTTATTTACGTATTTTTTTACGTCAAAAAGAGTTAAAAATTCTGTGAGACGTGCTGCGTGGAGAAGAGTATTCTGTGCACGTTTTCTTAATTATGGGATCTCTGCCGTAAACCATATACAATTTGAATTCTAAATACAGAAAGAAATGAGCGTTTTTGGCAAGAATTGTAAAGAAAATATTCGCTCCGATTTAATAAAATACATTTCTTACCCTTCATGATGTCCATGGAGAAGGAATATACTTCTGCTACGACATGGAGAACAATACTTTTTATAATGAAAGATGCTGGGCACAGATAATGAAGTTACAGTTATGTCGAGAAGAAAAACAAGGGGCCATCTCAGCATTTATTCAATGGATCAGGGAAACTGGGCGAAAACCTGATCGAGAAGGGGTTCATTGTCACCGAAGTTAAGGTTCAATTCTTGTTACAGTTTCTTTAGTTTTATACAGCCCTAATGGTAAATAATACATTAAATGTCATTATTAAAATTAATATTACTTTCCTTTTTGATTACCTGTACAATCTCTATTTGTATAGAAACAGTTATGAAGCGGAAAAGATTTTACTTGGGACTTAAACTTTTGTGTCAATTTTAATCGTTTAATGTCATCTGCCAATGTTGTAAAAT
>BLKR01017491.1:0-11349 GCA_011170035.1 Teleogryllus occipitalis
TCGCGTTCTCCCTCACGGGAGCGCGAACCTTCGCGCCGCCGCACCTCTACGCCCCCGCCGCAGCCACCGCGGTCTCAGCGTTCGCAGAGACGCGAACGCCCACGCGCCCAGCGGCAGCAGCGACGCCAGGAGCGGACGTACGCGGACGCCCTGGTCCCACGCACCCGCCCACCCCGGGAGCGCCAGCCGGCGGCCCCCAACGCGGCCCGCGAGGAGCGTACCGCTCGCGTGGAGCGGCGGAGGAGGTCGGCGGAGGCAATCCCCGTTCCCTCCTCTCTGAGCGAGCAGGAGCGCGTGTTGCACCGCACCATAGATGATCTCGCCCGCAACGGGATCGATTTGGTGCGAGTGACCCAGGCGCTCATGCGAGCAGTATCTGGCTGCGATCCGGCTGAGTGGCCGGCGACCATCCTCAAAGTGGTAGTGACACAATTACTTGTGCACTCCCATGAGGTGACGGCGGCCGCTGCGGCGGAAGCGGCGGATGAGGCACGCTCTTCCTCGTCCTCGCCCGCACCTCGTACTTCTGCTCCTTAAATAATGGCTGCTTCTCCTTCTTTTTACAGGAACAGCTGCACCGTTGCTTTCTGGAACTGCAACGGCATCTGCGCGCGAGTGAAGCAGTCAGAACTACACAGCTTTCTCGCTCGGCATAATATTTCTGTCATGATGCTGGGTGAAACATGGCTTATCCCGCATCTTTCTTTTCATATTCCAGGGTATATCTGCTACCGGAACGACAGAGCGGCGCAAGCAGCCAATACGACGGCCGCCAACAATAGAGGCGGAACAGCAATATTAATAAGACGCAACATAAATCATTATGTTTCAGTTCTCCCGCAGCTGCAGCACGCCGAGGCCACCGCTGTGGTCGTGCAGACGGAGCGCGGGCCGTTGCGGCTTGTCTCTCTTTACGCTCGTCCTGACCGCTCCGCGGAAACGTGCTCCCAACTAGCAGCAGATATTGCTAAACTAGTAGAGGCGCACTCAACTCCAACAATTGTGGCCGGCGATTTCAATGCCAAACACACGGCCTGGAGTTCCCGCATCACCTGCCCTCGCGGCCGTAAGCTGAAAGCAGTTGCCGACGCAAACGGCTGCGAGATTTTTGCTCCCGCCTCACCTCCCTTTTATCCTCACCAGACGAATGGCAAGCCCGATGTTTTAGATATCGCGCTTTGCCATAAACTTCACTATTCACCTATTCTAACCACTACCTATGAACTTTCCTCAGACCACTTCCCAGTAATCGCAGAGATGAGACGCGGCGGCGCTGCACTGTCTATTGCACCTACGACGCAGAAGCGGCGCACAAATTGGAAACAATTTCAGACGGAGCTACAGCAGCGCATTCCAGACGCATCCGCTCTTTCAGATCCGCAGCAGATAGAAACTGGAGCAGCTAAATTCGCCGAAGCTGTGACTGACAGCCTCAACGCCGCAGATGAGAAGCAGCGCTCCTCTAAGAAGGAGCAGCCATTAACACCTTTTCTCTGTAATTTAATTTCTAGGAAAAACAGAGCGCGCAGAGTGTGGCAGAGCACGCGACACCCCGCTGATAAGCGAGAGCTAAATCGATTAAAGCGGAAAGTTGAAATCGAACTAGCAGAATTTCGCAATCAGAAATGGGAAAAATGTCTATCAGGCCTCAAACCTGAGGATAATTCATTATGGAGAATTTCCCGCATGCTTTCCAGGAATCCAGTGACGATGCCGCCGCTGCAAATCAGCCCAGGAGAATACGCCGAGTCGAACGAGGCGAAAGCGGAACTCCTTGCTAATGCTTTAGAATCTCAGTTTCAGCCGGTAGAGGAGGCGCCGCTAATCCCGCACGTTGTCGAAGTGCAACAAACGGTGATGGCGGCACTGCACGCGCCCGCCGACGAGCCGAGTTTCACAGATGAAGCAGAAATTAAAGCGGCCATTGCAGAGCTAAAAGCCAAAAAAGCTCCCGGCCCAGACGGCATCAGCAACGACGTCCTGAAGAAGCTGCCGCAACAAGCCATAATGTTTCTTGTCGCACTATTTAATTCAATTTTTATGTTTCAGCACTTTCCGAGTCAGTGGAAACATGCTCATGTACTAACCTTTCATAAGCAGGGAAAAAATCCTAAACTGCCCGAGTCGTATAGACCAATCAGCTTATTGAATACACTCGGAAAATTGTGTGAAAAACTAATATTAAAAAGACTTGTAAAATATGTTTCAGATAATTCATTAATGAATAAGGAGCAGTTTGGCTTTCGCGCAGGCCACAGCACAACACACCAGCTTGTGCGAATTACAGACCGCATAAGACGCAACTTCAACGAGAGCCGATTCACAGGCGGAGTGTTCCTCGACGTTGCCAGCGCATTTGACAAGGTTTGGCACGTCGGCCTCCTATACAAACTCCACACCCTGAACCTACCCACTTACCTAGTACACCTTGTCCACTCTTTCCTAGCAAACAGAACGTTTCAAGTAACGCTTCTGAATGCTAAATCCACCCGCCGCGCCATACGGGCCGGAGTGCCACAAGGGAGCGTGCTAGCTCCTACGCTCTTCAGCCTCTATGTGCGTGATATTCCATCGCACCCGCAGACGGAACTCGCCTTGTACGCAGACGATACGGCTGTAATAGCCACGTCCAAAAAGATCGAGCTTCTCCAGAAGTACTTGGATCAACATCTACTTCAGATCCAGGAGTGGCTGAAGCTGTGGCGGGTCAAAGTCAATGTGAATAAGAGCACGGCCGTGCTCTTTACACGGCGACAGCGATTCACGCAGCCGAGGCCGCTCGCGCTTAGTGGAGATGTAATCAACTGGGCCAAAAATGTCAAATACCTAGGAGTGACATTAGATAGCTCACTCACGTTCAGCCTGCACATAAATAACGTGCGGAAGAAAGCGCGGCAGACCAGAGGCCGCTTGCGATGCTTATTTCATAGGCGGAGCAAACTGTCAACGGCAAACTGCCTCACGCTTTATAAAGCAATTATTAGGCCACAAATGGACTACGCATGCCCTAGCTGGGCGATTGCTGCAGAAACTCATTTAAATAAACTGCAGGTAGTTCAAAATGAATGCCTTAGGGCCGCCCTCTGCGCCCCTAAATATACTTTAATTCAAAATTTGCATCGCGATGTTTCAATGCCACTGCTAAAAGAGCACTTTAAAAGCATTACACTGAAAAAAAGAACTGGTTGCCGTACATTGAAAAACGGTTCTCCCATCCAGAATTAATAGTAAAATACGGCCCAGCTATTTTTGTGGTTGACGCACCGTAGGTGCCGTGTGTGGCTCTGTATGGTGCCTTGAACCACCGCTGTGTCTCCTGATTCCCTTGTTCACGTAGTCCCGTGAACAACAAAATGTTTGCAGTTCGAGGTTGATTCTCTCAGAACTTCGGTGAGAGGTTCTACAACCCATATTTTTACGCTACAGTTCCTACATAAATAGTTATACCAAAAACGCAAAATTTTGCATTAACCCTTGTTTGCAGGTACTGCTTACCTTGTGTTATATTCGTACCTGTAGTTTTAAATTGGTTTTGTAATTAAGAATTTATTCAATTTCGCAGAATTACATAAATTTGTGCCATAGAAAAATAATTTAAAACCACAAATATGAAAAGAAATTTTTGAAAACTTGGCATTAAAAGCACTTACTGAATAGAATAAGACAATTAAAAATTAAATCTGAAATAATTTTTCATCACTTTGCCAAATATTATCACTAACCATTAATAGCAACAAGTGCTCTCTTAAGACCCCAACCTACACAAAAAACACACACACACACAAAATTAAGCAAAACGCAAAAATATAGAGTATTTTTAAATACAACTGTTGTTAATTCATGTCTTATATTAATTTATTTGGTCTCTTGTTTCAACAAGTCGTTTGCAACTTGTACTGCAGAATTGCGCAACTTGTATCGCACACATCAATATGTGAATGTTAAAACTTTTACATTTCATGAAACTAATTTATCAATTTTAACCTTTACATATTGAATGCTGTATGCCGCATGTTGCAAATGACTCAAAAAGAACAACGGTCCAAATATATTAATACATTGAGAATCAACTACTGTAATAAGCCTAGCTTTTCAGGCAGGAAAACCACAAACAGGAATATGAACAAATGTGAAAAAATATGAAATAGGCAAATTTGGGAAATTCATGTGAGAAATAAACAGATGGGTACAAAGAAATAAATGCTACATTGTATTTGAAATAATTATTTACATTATCTTTTTATTATTTTCACAATTAACGTTTCACAGCAACAAGAGCTCATTCACGGCCCTAAGACTAAAAAAAAAATATTCAATGAATCCAAACTTAATTAGGTTATCTAAGTTACAAGAGATCTTGAATTGCAAGATCCCAGTTTTGCATCTGAGAATACTGTAAATTTTCTCATAGTAAAAACATACATGTGTGCACATGAACATTTTGAGAGGAGCTCATAGCCTCCTGTAATGAAAATATTATAAGCAGTGCTTACTCCTTTAGAACATGAAATATGATAAAAGAGATCAAATTAAAATCCATTGTATTTAAGTGTATTATTAATTGCCCCTATGGTTGGCATTAAGAAGGGGATCAGACCGAATAATCAATAAAAATGAGCCTGCCCCCATTGGCACTGAACCCTTAGAAATGGGAAAAAGCAAGGTTGAAAAGAAAAAAGTAATTTTATTGAACTTGTAATTATTACTTGCAGGTCTCTCACTGTTTAAATTCAAAATAGTTCAATGAACAAGTTTTGTGGTCCAACAAATGAGATAGGAAAAAATGTAAGAATTTTTAATGAAGAAATATTAATGACAAAAGAAAATAGCTTTTATAAGTCCTAACATTTTTTAACGTCAATCCCAAACAATAATTAAAGTTTTAAAATCATAAAGTTTTATTAAAAACTTTAAAAAGCTGGAGTTAAAACAATGAAATTACATTTTCACATGAGAATGCTAGTTTCAAATTTAGCAATCTCTATTTATTTTTTATGAAATGTTATCAGCACCACTAGTGGATCAGAACACATGGCAATCTGCTAATCAAATGAATATCACATAGTCACTGTCAACACTATAAAACCAAACCAAAAAACACAAAAACATGCGTCTTCATGGCATATAAAACTATTGTTTTAATCAATATTGTGGCCAATTGTTAGATGCATGTACAAACTGTTTATACCATTAACCCATATTTGCCCAGTGTTCCATTACTGAAACAAGGGACAGTGGATTTGTCTTTGACTCCTTATTGCGGAACGCACTTGGAGGCTTCATTAGAGAATTTAACTTTTAACATTACTAGAACTTAAACATAGGGATCGAATTTCCTGATGGTACCAAGAGTTGATTTCAGTTCTAGATTGCACTCAGAACAGAGAGTGTTCATTGAGCTGTTCTTTCCCTGCTGGCACTATGAGTGATTGTATTACATTTTTTCTTTAAACTTTTTGTTCCTATGAGATAGTTAAATGACATTACATTTTTATCAGTAAAATAAATATCTTTAAAATATTACTATTTAGCTGAGCTGGAAACAATTTTTCTAAAATTTTCCAATATTGGAACACCAGGCACGAATGGTACCATTAATTATTATATGAAAAATCATCTAATATATTTTTTCTTCTTAGATTATTATTAACAACAGAACAAATAATTGTGATTTTGGAGGAAGATAATGTTTACTTCAGTGCATTTATCTTTATAATGCCTTCAGACGATGTATCAGTGAGGACAGTGGAGATGACGATAGGCAGCACACTGAAAAACCTGGAACCCAACTTAGATCAGAAAGTGAGGCACTAATTATGCGATTCAGTGAAACTGAAACACGTCTGTGACAACTAGAGAGTAATATTGGCTATGGACACTATGATGAGTGCATTCATGAGAATATTCTCTCTATGCCTGTCTCTTTTCAATGTAAAAAATAACAAAGAAAGTGGGGAAAAATTGACAAAATCCTGAATTTACAAATTTCAACAATTTTACTAGTGACATAAGTATAGTACCAAATGACCTAGTGTTGTTTAGAACAATTGTTTGAAGATAACGTTTGGGACTTTCTTACAAAAAATGTTCATACTGTACAGTATCAGAAAAGTGATAACACATTTACACTTTCTTCTGAAGAAGTAAAATGTTTCGTTGGTATTCTGATTTATCAGCATACAATATTGTATCAGATATATGTTTTGGGAAACAGACTCAAGAGACTTATAATGAAACTGTTAGTTCACAATCAGAAGAATCAGGTTTGAATTAATAGAAAAAATATACTCATTGCGCAGACAATGACCTAAAACAAAGTGACATATTTGCAAAACTAACACTTCACATTTCCTTACTGAATAAATGTTATGAAAAATACAAAAAAGTTCTTATTGTACAAAGTAACACAGTAGGAAAATATAACATATTCATGGGAGATGTTGATAGAATGGACGAATATTTGCTAAGTGCTATAGAATTGAAATCAGATCGAAAAAGTTGTGATGGTGCCCTGTATTTATGTTTTGCATTGATACTGCTGCTCACAATGGCTAGCAGCTATTCAGTAAGAGCAAGGTCAAAAAATGGATCATCTATTGTTCAAAATTATCTTCAAAAGTATAAAAGTTTAACTTCATCAGTTGTAAGACACAATACTAGCAAATTAATGATATTTCGCATATTAACTTCCGAGGGATTCGATAGTACAAGACACTGGATTTCAATAACCACAAAGCAAGGAAGATGTGCAACGTGTAAATAGAACACACACAATCAATTTCAAAAATATAAACACAAAATTGCATGAAAACTATTTCATACTCCATACTAATTATTTAGCTCTAATTTTGAAATAGAAAATAACCAAATTGTAGTAGTTCTTAAATTTTAAATAAAGAAAAAATATTATAGATGTGACCTGACTTGTTGAAGAACTCTGGACCCATCTGTGCCTGGTGTTCCAATATTGGAACAGTCCATATTTTGAAAAAGATAACAGAAAAAAATGTGATTTTCATTTACATGATTGCAGGGACAATAGTCAACCCAAAAAATAGGTATATTTAAATATTTACACAAATATTTTTAATAATAATAATAATAATAATAATACAGTTAATTTAATTTGCCATAAATGCACTCTGAATTGCGTCACTAATAACATGAAATCAGTTTATGTTTAGTATACTAATTTTGGAACGACCTTCCTAAATGCAGGTGCATACTTTTGCTAACCACCTGCAAATGGATAAGGTAGGCTCGCCTACATCTGCCAAAGTCTTCACTATAGCAGTGCTCTTCAAAACTTCCTTGTATACTGAAAACAGAAAACAAATTAATATTTCTGGATTTCAGATTACAGATTACTGATTCTCTAAAATGAAATACCTACATTATTTCCTGATTGTCTTCAAATCTCTCTTCAAATTCACTTTTTACTCTTAATCATTTTATTCCAACAAATCTCATGACTATCTCCTGACACACTCTGCTCAGTAGTATTAGAAATTTCTACCTCAAATGATAGCTGTGGCCGCTATTATGCATTTGGTGTCAAATACTCGCCTTCAGAGAGACAGCTGGTGAATGTATTTGCTCCCTATATCAAATAAAATGACAAATTAGTTTGAAAAATCAGCAAGCATCTGTGGCAAAATGCAAACATACATAGAACATTCATCTAAAAAGTATCTTTCATTTTACATACCTACACTGATCTAGAAAGGATCTCTTTCATTTTAATGGGAACCCAATTATCGAGTCAAGTCATTCTTTATCACACCTCATCCAAAGATTCCAGCCCTTTCCTTAACATTAAACCATCCCTAACAGTGAATATTGTGTCATAATATTATTTTAGAATTAAAAGAGCTTTGAAATCCCTATGATTCCTGTAAACTGAATAAAGTTTACAATTTTACAATCAGATTCTGGAAAAGAATCTTAATCTATATATTTAAAAAAATAAGGTATTCTGCCATGGCTTCGTTTAGAGCTTCTACTGAACCGATTGTAGTATTTTTTCCTTTAAATGAAAGAATGTGATCTCTAGATGTGTTATCAGATATTGTTTGTGTTCATTCACCAACATTTACAGTGTAAATTAATTAATTAAATCATTCTTTAATAGTACGCTTATCAATAGTCAATTGTTTTCTTCCAAAGGGTGGCTGTTTGAAAATTGATATATATGAGTCTGTAGATGTGTGTTCCCGCCGCTTCATGGTGGCGCTGCTTCATGTTTTTGTTTTGATTCTTGAGATTTGTTCACAATTCGTCAAGGTTTTGTTTCAGTGTAATAATTGCATTGTGAAGATGACAGTTTGCATATACATATTTGCTTTTGTAGTGTATTTTGCAGAGAACATTCGGACAGTGGGTTTTGTGCGGTTGTAGTGAAGTTGTTTACAGGTTATGTCGAATTCCGAATCGTTGCCCACGCGCCCCAAAAGACGCAAACGTAGTACATTGACGGGAGCAGGGAACGAGAAAGTCAGCGTATGTGTCGTGATAGTGAGGTCATTTCGTTTTCTGTTGGGTTATTGTCTATGAAATGTCAGTTTTGTTCTACTTTGTACTTTCCATGTCAGAGAAATTCTGTAAACGAGTTTACTGTGTGTTGCTTATATGGGAAAATAAGTTTACCTTCCAGCAATATGCCAGAAGAAATCAAACAGTTGTTTTTAGGAGATTATGACACATCAAAAACTTTAGAAATAATATCCGTCAGTATAATAGTGGTCTTTCTTTTGTGTAATTTGGTGCTGATATTGCATTGCCACCTGGTCATGGGCCATACGTGTTGAAAATTTTGTGAACTCCACATCCCAGAATATATTCGTTATACCCTGAAGATTCAAACAATGCAACATATTGTGAACATTAGTCTGGGCACAGTATTTTATATTTATCTTAGATCACACCGTCATATTTTGACGGGTGTTCACTAGTTTTTTTTTAAATTACTAAAAATAATTTATTTTGTACAAACCATTTTTTTAATACTTGAGCAATACAATTATTCTAAAATAGATCATATTTCTACCTAATATTTCCATTACTTCAGACAACTGCAGTCCCTAAAATTATTATTCATTTTTTCTTTTTCTTTTAGAAATAATCTGAGAGAATCTGATGAACAAAAACGCACATTAGTTCTTTTCACAAGAATATACTGTAATATCTATACAATAATACATTTATTGTAAATAATTACATAATAAGTACACAACAAGCAATTTAAATGTTCATTTAAATTACCTTAGAAATTTTTGAGCATGCTTATGGCCACTCACTGAACTATCAAATTTGCATGTTCTAAAAACCTTGATTTGGAGATTTGGCAAGAAAAAAAAAAATTCCTATTTCTATGAAATTCCTACATATATTTTTAAAATGCTTCCTTCCATTCTTACTACTTCAAAACTGTACATAATAATTAATAACAAATTTAATAAAAGCTGTAAGACATAAATAATGCATCAATACTCTAACAATGATTTTATATTGGCTCTATATTCAGTATAAACAACAAGCTCCAGCAAGTATACGAGGACTGTTATCCAGACACACTTTCTATGAAGAGCGAGAACATCCTTCCCTAGTGCAGTCCTTTCCAAAACTTCTTGTATATTCTAAAAACAGAAAGCAAAATAATATTTTTGTTTTCGTACTACTGTTCTTAAAAATTTATTACTTACATTTTTTCTGCTGGTTGATTGTTTTCTTCATATTTCTCTATTTACTCTGATCTTTTTGTTCCGATAAATCTCAGGACTGCTGAATTTATTTCCTGCAACTCCCTCTGCTCACTAGCAATTACCTCATTCAATGATTCCAGTCCTACCCTAAACATATAAATAAATAAATGTCTTTATTGGTGGCGAGGCTCAGGCCATTTAGCCTGCTCTTTCGCCTGACCCCAAGCATAAAGCATGCCTAACAATACAATGGTGGAAATTGAGTCAGGATATTTTTTTTAACAACAGAAGAGCATTATAATACATATTAATCCCTGTTATCTCAATGAAGTTCACAATTACATGATCACGATGGGAAAAGAATGGAGCTTTTTCTAAAAAAAATTACCAACAAATAAAAATTCTGATGTAAAAACTAATTTGTTTATACTTTTGGGACAATGCAATTATCATAAAATAATGCTTTTATTTCCTTTGTGATTTCTACTATAGTCTACATTTTTATGATTTTATTTATTAAAATGATAATTTTTCATACATTGATTTTCAAATAAGACAAGTATGTAAATTATAACTTTGCATCATTGCTTCTCAAATACATTCCTAGTTTCAAATACTAATAGACATAAGTCAAAAGAAATATTTCTACTTTTTGATTTGTGCACTCGTTATACTCTGGTGATTTTAAACTGTTGGAAAAATCATTGAACTAAGTATTGTTTGTTTGGTTTTGTAATTTAGGTCAGATCACTTCTTGTTCACTTCCAACCCTCTTCTTCGACCCATCCATCCCAGCTTCCTAAATGAAATAAACTATCGAACACATGAATTACATATATAAACAATCTATTAAACACACTCTGATTATGAAATTAGAAGTTTGGTTCAAAATAAAATGTACATTTTATAAAACACAGTCGCTATCATTTATTTTACAATGGGAAAACAGGTATTTGAAACATGCAAATGAGACAAATAACATTAACCTCAAAGACAGAAGGCTGAATATAAAACACCATAGGAAAGTCCCTATTATACAGTATGGGGAACAAAGGAATGAATAGAAAAACGTGCACGTTCTTATTTCAATAACAACTTAGCGTGATCTTTCTAAAATATACCAGTTTCGAAATCGGAACATTTAAACAAAGTATACTCTCCGTATTAAACACTACACAGCAATAGTATTTACACTTACCAGCAAACTTTTCATTTAAATGAGGAAGCTTCATGTTTGTTAGTACTTCTCTGCACTTAGAGTCCATTCTTTACTGCTTAAACACTAACGCGCACTTCTCTATAACACAATACAATACAACACACAGCCGAACGGATTCACGATGCAGGAACTCCCGCGTTTAATCGCGGGAAGGGCTTCCCGCCAGAGGACGTTTGGACAGTGTCACCAACACTATGGACTGAAATACCATGCGCTGTGGCGGTAACCACTTAGAACGTAATGTGAATTAATTGGGTGGTCACAGTCCCCTCGTACTTTTCATCCTCCATGGCTTGGATGTAGGAACAATCAACCACTGTCACGTCATCTGTGATGATTGTTGTCAGAATGTATAAATCGATTGCCACAACTGGAAGACACGTAACCATAGGTATATGGTTCTGAGTGAGACAGTAATTTTTTTCAGTG
>BLKR01017492.1:0-11336 GCA_011170035.1 Teleogryllus occipitalis
GGGAGTTTCGGCGGGGCGTGAGGGGTGGCAGGGAGTTTGCGGCCGGGCGTGAGGGATGGCGGTGGGGTTGCGGCGGGGCGTGAGGGGTGGCGGGGAGTTTCGGCGGGGCGTGAGGGGTGGCGGGGAGTGTCGGCGGGGCGTGAGGGGTGGCGGGGAGTGTCGGCGGGGCGTGAGGGGTGGCGGGGAGTGTCGGCGGGGCGTGAGGGGTGGCGAGAAATTTTGGAGACGGGAGGAGAGTTTTCGGCGAGGCGGGAGGGGTGGCGGGTTTGCGGCGGCACGCAGAAGGGTGACGGGGAGGTTGGAGACGAGGCGGGGGGAGATTGGAGTCTGGACGAGACGGGTGGTGGGAATGGAGGCGGGGAGTACACGTGACGGGGAGGCGGCTGCTTGGCGGTGGAGTGTGCTCGGCGAGCCATTGGCCTTGCTACTATGCAATTGCTGAAGCGGCGTTCACGACCGACATGAAAACAGTAATGCTACTCAGGCCTCGAATACACGACGGCAACTTGGCGCAACGCATCCCAGCACCTCTACAAACACGTCGTTATCGATCAAACCTACTGATACATCTTGGCATTAAATACGGTCGCATGTACAGAGAGGAACATTCCGCTCGGGTGCATAGGTACACGTTCACTCTCTCCAATAAACATTATTACTAAACTTCAGAATCTAAACGCACGGACCACCAGTATGCAAGTGAACATCAACCGAGTTCCGTGCTCCAGAACACACTTGCAATCCCGTATTTCATACATTCAAATACCTTCTTAATACCAATGCGCTTTTATTTGCTGTGTTTGCTGTCCCGCTATTTCAGCCGCTCAAACTCTTGATTATGTTATCATTCCACCGAGTACTCGAGTGAGAGATAACGTCAGATATCCACACCCGACAGCCAGAAGTGTCACGTTTAGGGTGGAAGAGCACCGCGCGTTTTGTGGGTCATCTCCCCCTGATTCCTGATCGACACTTGCACACTCTTCAGAAATGGAACAAGGAAAAGTTATTCTTGCTAAACGTTAGGTAAGAGACATCCTTCAACGTTTCAGTACTTCACACATCGCATTATCTTTCTAATTTTCTACACCCCTTGTTATCAGAGATTCAGGTGTGTTGTTGTAGTTAAACCTTTTATTGGTTACAATTTCTCTTTCCATGAGCAAACACCGAAAACGCATACAATAGGTTCAATTTAAACGAGTTGCCATATGTGTGCTTTTGCTGTTGCACATTATAGTCGCGTTGAGTTTACATATGCTACTGCATTATAAGGCGAATTTTCTACTTCAGTGCATTGCCGAAACGATATAAAAACAAACCGGTAAACAGAAGTACACAAGTCAAACCTATACATTTCAAAGTGGTAATCTCCATACTCTAAAATTTCAAAATTCAACACTAGAAAAAACTAAATCCTGAATGCCTCAAACGTCCATTATTAAAACATAAAAGTAACTATAACAGAAAAATTGTCCTCAATTATGTGAATATAGTAATGTGTTCCAAACGTATCATCCGATTATCGTCACTAGCATTTTTGTTTTTAGTTTCCTGGTATTTTTTCTTCTCTTTCTTTTCCGTCTTTCTCTCTTCGTTTATTTTTCCACTCTTTTCATCCCTTTTCCTGGATATGCCTGATGCATGAGATGACTCATTATCCAAGAATTTAGGCGGACCAGTAGACGATATAGCCTGAGCCTCACTGCTAATAAAGACATTATTATTATTATTATTATTATTATTATTATTATTATTATTATTATTATTATTATTTTTCCTCGAATTCATGACTAAAGAAGTTATGAGCCGGTTAGATGTTAAATTTACTCCGTGTTGCAACCAGCATTCTAAGGAGCACATCTACGATACTTTGCCTGTATCTTATATATTGCCTGTATACTTTGCCTACGATACTTTGTGCACAATATGAGTTGTTCCCAAGTAAGTAATGTCTTGCACTTCCCATTCTTTTCAATGACCAGGAAGTTCAGCGAAGTTCTTACACAAAGTTTACGGAACAAATCTCAGAGCTCCCATAACTATTGGGAAGACCTGTGTGCTTTTACGCACACATTCTGAACTTTTGTATTTAAGATGTTTATTATTATTATTATTATTATTATTATTATTATTATTATTATTATTATTACAACATTTTAGTTACAACACAGCTAGTCTTCGAATACTCGAGCTCAGTGATGAATCACACTAACGCAATTTCAGAAAGACATTCACGCACCTTCTCACATAGGGCACTTCCACGTCCACATTCCGACGCATATCCACACTTGGGTTTAATATACCATGCGCCAGCCTCACTGCAAGGAGCGCACAGAATTTCCTCCAAGAAATTTAGGACTGGAAAGACAGACCGAGATCTGTCACTCATGACGATTTTCCACCCGAGTTTCTCCAATCCTTGCAAGCAGAAGGCTAACTTAGCGCGACAACTTCTGCCGTGCATTGTCAAACCACTAAGGACTGGAACGCGTATTTCGGCTAAATAGATCTAAATATATTATGCTTCAAAATAAATGTTTTATACCTCTAGGGCATGTTGGGAGGAGGGTGAATATGAGTAGTTTTGTCAATGAACATGTGATGGCGAGCCTCAACTGACTTACACATGTGTCATTTCCTCTGTAATTCAACTTCAAGTTTGGCAGGCACACTGTCTGAAGCTGTTAAAGATATTTCCTGTACCTGCCAAATACCAATGCAAGGTGAGTGCCTTATCAATGACGGACAAACGACACACATATAACTTCGTTAAATGACATTTCCCATGACCAACACCAAAAAAATGATCATCATGAACTCTCCAATACGCCCTAAAAACTTTCTTCTTCTTCACTTCACGGATTAGGGAAATTCCCTGTTCCGGCTTCATTACACCATCTCTGTCGTGGACGGCCAATGTCCCTTCTTCCCAGTGGTCTGTACAGAAAGGCATGTCGGGGGATCCTTTCGTGAGACATTCTTCCTAGGTGCTTTACCCACCGTGATCTGTATTCATTTACTTTTTCATTGATAGAAAATATATTAAGATCCTATCTTATATCTTCGTTTTTTATTTTGTTCATTAGGGTGCAGCGTTTTACTCTCCGGAGGAATTTCATTTCCGAGGCTTGTATCTTCATTTTATCTTGTTTTCTTAATGTCCATGATTCACACCCGTAAAGCAGTTGTGGAACTGCCATGAATTTATAAAATTTTAACAGTGTCTCTTTTCTAGTCTTATTGCGAAGATATTTGTTTATTGTTCCACAAGTATGTTGGAAACGTAATTTTGTTTTCATATCATCACTGTAATCGTATGTGATATCACAGCCCAAATAATTAAAATGTTTCACTTGCTCTATTATTCTGTCTTCTATTATTACTTCTGACAGGATACTTGCCTCTGAATGCCATCACTTTAGTTTTAGAGACAGATATTGAGAGACAATATGGTTTGCATATTCTATTTAGCTGGTACAAGGACTTTTGCGGACTTATTTCGTTGCATTTCGTGTGCCTAATAATTTTGTAACATTTACTCTATAATGAATTCTATTACTCCTGCATTTTGTCCAAATCTATTTCTCTTCAATGGATTCGATTTTCACAGCGTCTCCACAGTCAGGCTGCACCACTGCTCTATGGGAATTGCAGGATGTCTTGGGTGCGATTCCAGCGCCGATTGCAGTATCGGACGTAGTGGCGAGAAAGTCGCCCCCAGGTGCGTGAAATCAAAACGCAAACAGATACAGCGACGCGGTATGAGCGTTATCGCGGCTCTCCACAAACACGCGGGCAGTGCTCCGTTCAAACACGGATTGGGTTCGCCCTACCGACCGCGACACTTGGCGTTACAGAGCAAGACACTCTCATCGTGTCCTTGCAGTACACGTTCCGAGAACGTGACAGATTTATTCGCACAGGCAAACACGCGCGAATGTGTGAGAGGGGAGGCGCAAATATTTACTACGAACAAAATATGTATAAATAGCTAGGCGAGACACCTACAGTGGGTTATTTCCATGTTAATTTTTACTTTCTCGCATACTACTTTCGAAGTTTAGAGAAAGACTGTTGCGGTGGAAAACGGTGATTATAGGCAGAAAAAGTCGTTTTGTAGGTCTTGATATCGAAAAAAAATGGATAATTCTTGTTCCTATATGAAGTAAAATACTTTTATCGAATACGTTGTGTAGCAAGAATCCACGTTTGTGGGTCCTTAATACGGGAAAATTACTTTACGGCGAAATGTCTGCCTTTCCGTCCATCTGTCCATGAACAATGCTACCGGTTAAACGGCAGGAAAAATTTTCACCAATATAGGTATTCCCCGATCGATCTGGTTGATGTCGCGGGCCCTTCAATTTGAAACGTATATTTTGGTTTTGGAGGTACTTTACGTAAAGCCCCAAAATCATTTTCAAATTCAGTTTCATTTCCAAGTTACAAATAATACGAGAAAGTATGAAGCGCTTTAGTACAGGCTGTACGCCATTCAAATATGTTCATTAGACCTCGGATTTTAGGACACATGCCTATTTAGTTCGTTTAAGATGTCGTGGAAAATAATTGCAGATGTTTGCGAATCATGAAAAAATAGATCTACTGAAAGCATCTAATAGTACCTAAAATGACCTAAAAGGGCTATTGATGCCTAATTTGATATTTTCCACCCTAAAACGAGTAATTCTGAAGCATTACCATATTTTAATTACTCGTTTTTAAAATTTTTTATACTGAAACGCAAATACTTTCCCGAATTTACCAAAATGTGAATATTCCAAAATCAAATACGCAATCGACTACGCACCGAAATCTCACACTTAACACCGAACATAAGGAGCTCTGCAAGTCAATATAAAGAGGATGTTTGACGCTCGTCTCCAATCAGCACGCACTTAGGCAATTGCACACATTCCCGGCTGCTGCGCTGTTGACAGGTTGAGAATGAAATCTGTTAGAACGAATGAAATGAAATGCAAGTAAATATAATAATGAGCTTGAAGTCATTCATAAATGTAAAATTACTTGATTTTCCTAAATAATAAAAAGGATCTAATTTAATCCTCTTGTGATCAATTTTAAATGGTTTTTATTATTATGTAACTTATTTTAAGTGGATAAAATGTACCTTTTCATGCCTAATAGTATCTAATTTCATAATTTTGTTACCTATTTTAGGTGTCTAAATCATCGCTTTTTTATACCTAAAATTCCGAGGTCTAATTATAAGATACTTTAAACAGCACACGGTTGCCTATTTCACCTACATCCTCCAGCATACGCAGTTAAATGAAAAAGTATTAATGGAAATCCTTAAATTATTTTCATATTTCATAACAAATTTTCTATGTACCTAGAACGCCAATTAATAATCCGCGTCAGGCAGAGCGTCAACGACACCGACAAAGCCACTTGGAATAAACCATTACATTACCTTTTTCGTTCACTCCGGATACTTCCTACTTCGACGAACTGTCTTAAAAACTTCGCATCATTAGCATCATCCAGCAAACTTTGTTAGGATGTATTCAGTAAAGGCTGCTTTGCATTCTTTTCTGAGCCCCTCTATCTTCGTGTAAAAACAACTCCAGTATATGGAGAGTTACCATTACCACGTTTCAAGCGTATATAGTTTCTATAACGTACTAACATTACACCATTGTTAGTAAACTGGTAATGCAGCAGACATAATGAAAATATACTCTTTCCACAACCAAGCTAAAGTTCGTGCAAAGGCACTTTTAACTACCCCCATCTCATTACAAAAAAACCATACGTTCCTTTAATTTAACAGAAAGTCTATATTGCAATTATACAGTGATTACTAACTGAATATGTGCGAACTCACGACCCGGTGCGGCGTTAAATTCTTGAGTTCAGAGAAGGAACATGTACAGTCCGCTGCCGTAAGCCCTCCCTTGCACGTAATTCTCCCCTCTCCCCGTACATCCATCAGCCGTTTTTGTTCATCACTGCACCGATTTCAAGGTCCTAATTGCCACGACTGAAAAACTAATCTCGAAACATATGAAAAACATTCAGGAAAATGATGTGAATCTAAAATAATTCAGCAACGTAAATATCACAAAATATATCTATTCTTTTTCTTTAGATCGGGCAATCTTATTTCCTCACAATCGTCTTATCTAGATTTCTCTCAATCATAAAATACCTCCCGCTTGGAAGACGAACGTCAAAGTGAGATAAAGTCTAATGATGACGTAAACAAGAAATATGCATCTGATTTTAACATCAACATCCCGTTCCCACTGTACACCTAAACATCGAAATATGTATCAACATTTGTAAATAGAATTTATAAATCTACATTTATCGATACAATAAATCCTTTATCATGCCAAAATAATAAAGATTCCATATATCGTTGGCACGAAGAATGAATGTTTGGAACATTTTATCAGCGAAGATAATGAAGCACAATTTATGCTGAAACAAATTACACTGTTTCCTAACGAGCTTCGTAGCATGTTCCTGCTCCGCACGGCAGTGCGTTGCCTTCGCACAACATTCAAGTGAACTCGATAGACCGAAGTTGGCGAACGTTTACGTCCACGTACACAATTTTGAACGAAGAACTTCGAATACCACGTTGGAAAGGTTTCGCGTTCAAGTCACGTGTACGATCTTTGAAGACAAGCTTTTTGTGGCGGCTGTTTTTCGCAACGCCTGGGTTTTTTAACGCCGGAGTTCGGGGCCAACCGCAGCAGGCCGAGTCCGGCCAGGCGCTTCCGGGCGCGGCGGCGGCGCCTTCCGGGAAGGCCACGCGACGCACAGGGGGCTCATGTTCTGTCATGCGGATTACTAGCAAAATGCACTGCGTTAACCCGGGCTTTCTTAGTATTTTTATTTTGCTCCTTTAAGGTCGCTTTTCAACTACAAAGGTCATATAGGTTCACTGTAAGTAGCATTGGGGTAATTGTAACGGTATACGGGCACATGCAAACATCCTTGTCCCGGGCGGGATTCGAACCCGTACCGCGGCCCTCCAGGCCCAAGGCAACCACGGCTCTTCAGCCCGGCGTTTCTTCGTATTTAATCCTAGTGAATAAGGAAAAAGATCAATTTGATACAATCCACTGTATTTAAGTTTATTATTTTTAATGTACTTCAAATTTTAATAAAATACTACAGTTCTTCTCTTTCATATTATTTTACAGAACACCGATATTATATTTTGATCCGCTCTGCTTTCCTCAAGATCTCAAAGGGTTTTCTTAAACATCCTTATTTAAATGTCCACAGTTTTAGAAATATTTGAAAATTAAGCCAACACCATTCGAAGTGATTCAAAATGTAATGACCTAATTAATATGTTAACTTCAACGACAACAAACAGTTCAGTCACAGCTCCGAGTCGGAACTGCTTATGACCAGAATGGCATGTATTGTACATATACATCAATGACTCATACAAGACATTAATGATAATGCACTTCACTTTGACTACGACGACTACACGCACTCTACCTGCGGTGTTTTACGAAAACTAGGACAGCGGGAAAGTATTTAATATAGTTTGTTAAAACAGTTAACAATGGCGTTTCAAAATGTGAATTTAATAGTTTAACGATTAAAATTTAAAAATCTTATAGTCTTATTGTGTAATTAAGCTGCTAGCCTCCGGCGGAATGTATTTGGAACCTATGTTCTTAGTGATAGGCGGGAAACATGTTAGTTAAATTATTTATTTTACGTATTTGTGCTGTATTAATCTTAATCAAACTTTGCAAGGACACTGCAACAATCCTGAAGAAGCGCCTGTAAAAAAATCGTGTCAATTCATACACTTGAATGTCTCGACACTCGATACCATACAACATTAAAAGATCAACAGCAGAAGTCCTTCAATTGAGTTCAATAAGGTTTACTATTTGTTCTTTGATATATTTTGTTCTTCATACCTACATGCACAGACTATTCTAAATGTTACTATAATATTAAACTATTATTGAAACATAATTTTTATGTTACTGAAAGTTTTATTAAGATAAACTAACATCCTAACTCCTCGGTCCATTCTGTTTCTTTTCTTGTCATATGTATGTTTCTTTCCTAGGGATTTTATCCAGCCAACAGCCCGTTATCCTTTACGTCCCGATGGGACGCATATTCGCATAAGAAGCATCAAGAAACCACATTTGCATACCACCAATTCACAAACGTGAATGTCCACAAGACTCAAAGGATCAGTTCGCAAGAAGCGTAATAATAAGGCCACAGAGACGTAAATTTCTATCGCAATGTATCCCGCAAATAGCTTGGACACAGTTTGACCCTCTCAGAGACGTTCGCGGCTAATGGACAACGCTATTCATCGGAATTCGTGTTCTCTGTAAGTACCGAGTGGCCGTATTAGTGTGTATCATCGGCGAACAGTTCGCGTAAATGCAGTCAAGGTGCCATCGTGCGTCACTCAACTCGGTTAACGTTCGTCGCCCGACCAGGCATTCCGCCCCCTGTCGCCAAGCCCGTATCACCGCCAACCGCCGGCACCCTCATTTTCCAGCCGCTCTTTCGATCTCCGCTGAGCGCCATTTTCGACCCCACTGGCCATCGTTTTCGCCACCGCTGACGGTCATTCTCGGCCAGACTGCCGTCATTTTCGACCCGCTCGTCGTTCCTATTTTTGTCCCGCGCGTCGTCCCGCTCGCCGCGGATCCCGCCGCCCCCACCGACGGAAACGAGCTGCAGGCATTCGCAATATTAATGAGACGGGCGTCCGCCTAGCGCTAACGGTCGATCCATGCAGCTCATCGCGCGCCCCGCGGCGCAGCACACACACAGCGCCCGGCCGCTTTACGGCGCATTTAGCGCCGGCAAATGAAGATATGAATAAAACCGGGGGCGCCCATCAGCGCTCAGCCACTCCGCGCCATTCGAGGAGGCATAATAATTACCCAAATAAAGGGCATGGGCAATGCTCGCAATTCCACAAAGCAGTGCAGGTTTCGTTCTTCAAACAGTAATTAACTCAAGCGTTTTCCGTCTAAATTGACGTAATTATACAAAAGTAGGCTTGAGCACGATCGTTTTATAAATTCATACATTATTTCATTTCGTTTTCAACAAGAAACGGCATTTCAAAAGAGTCATGAGAGAGCAAACTTTGAATCAAACACTCTTGAAACTACAATGTAACTTCGTAACCCATTACATTTAAAATGTGTATCCCAAGCTCGTAGGCACAAAACGGAACGATCCCCGGAACATGCGCATGCGTTCATATCAAAACCGAGTCAGTATGCTGAAGATATTTTGTTTGACGTAGGGCGGGTGGGGGGCGACACGTAAAAACGAACAGTACAGTGTAGTATTCAGTACAGTAATGTGTTGAACTGTACTGTATTGCACTGCACTGCAGTGTATATTTCGTTATAATGGACAATACTTTACAAATATGCTAAAAAAGTAGTCATCAAGTACAACGAGGCGGGTGACACTAAACAATTCGCCAAAATGTTACATGTTGGTTTACGAGCCCAAGGGTAGTAAACTTGGAGTTAATATGAATTCCGTACACTTTTGCGATTTCAAAATAAATATTGCTCATCGGTTCCCTTCCGAAAGATTTAGTTTTCGTCAAAGAAATGAAATGCTTCAATGAATATGTGGAGCGCCAATGACCCGCAACCCTCTAAAAAATGCAAAACTTCACGTTAGACCCTTTGTGGTTCCAAAGTTGCGTTCTCTTCTTATTCGTTTATTAACACAAAATAATTGAAGACGTATCAACACACTTAAAATAATTTGATTTCTTTCATTTCGAAATATGCTGGATTGTGTACAACTTATTACTTAGTCCTGTAACGAATTTCTAGAATAAGCCGTCCAAGTAACACAAGGGCTTGGGCAGATGCGCTCCAGAATGCAAACACCAGGGCCGTGGGTTCGAATTTTGCGTAAGGCATGGATGCTTTCAGTTTAGTGTTTGTGTTCGGGGGCTAGGGTAGAGATTCCCAATTAGATGAATCAATTCTATTCCAAATCCCTTGGCGTTGTCGGTAACTAGTATGCCACAAAGATCTTGTGAGCACTGAGAAACTAGCTCCTTAATTCCGTAAAAGGTAGAAGTTCTGCAATGAGGTTCCCTTAGGCAAGAATGAGTTGGCTCAAAAGCTACCTCGGCTTGAGGTTCGAAGGGTTATGTGTGTGCGTGTGTGTGGGAGGGGATGGAGGAGCCAGGGAGCAGTGAAACACCGTGGAAGGTTCTTGAGGCGCCTACCATATCGCAACCGGGTAAACCGAAAGGAGTCGGGCTATATAGGGAATAAACATTTCTAGAATGAACAATACTAATCCTTTTATCATCAACTCACTAATAACTAGGATTTCACAGCAAAAATAAACATAACATTTAGTAAGTTATCAACGTAGATATAAAAGTATTCAATCTAGAAACGAAGTAAGGAAGCGGTACGGCGTATGTAACATCTAAAGGAACTTATCATCAGGAGTGAAATGGGGATCGTAGAGAAGAAAGATAAAAGAGTCTGCAGCTCACAATGCATCTAAGCCTACCCGGACGGGCGGAACGAAGTCGAGGTGAGGCCAGCCAAGACAGGGCGTGTCGAGACGGCGGGGAAGGCCCGGAGGGGGAGAGCGCTTATTGTCGCTGGACGGGGTAACAACTAATGGCACTGGACTGTCTCTAACCGGGAGGTCCTAGGGTTCGAGTCCCGTCGACGGCAGGAGTTTGGACTCTAGGAGATGTCTAGGTTGAGCTCAACCGCTGTCTGCAGGAAAAATCTACCGACCGGCTCCTCTTACCGGTTTTCCGCGATTTCTTCGATCAACTCCAGGCGAATACAGCAGCAGTGGCCTGACAAATGGGCGACAGACAGCGGGCGTTCATTCCTACGTCTTCCTTGCCCTATATTCACGCCTTACATGCCCACACACACACATATGCTCTACACTGCCACACGTGTCGGGAGACCAGTACGGAGCTTACAGCCTGTCCCAGCTGGGGCGATGCCCCATTGGAGGGAGACACCTACTTAGGGAAAACCCCGCAAGCCGACGCAGGTCGGCGCCGGATCACGTCATTCAGCAGGAGAAAATCACCGTCACATCCCACAATATAAGCATGCACTACACTTTCGGGAATAATGACCTAAGCCGTTGACGAACCCGAATACACTAATCAATCATGGATGGTACCCCTTCTCCGGAACACAGGCTGTCAAAGGCGTCTGAAGTTGGGATTCGTGGTAAGCACCTAATTTCAGTTTTAAACTGATGATTTAAAAAGTACGGAATCCGTTCACAGGGGCCCAACTGGAATTACATAATGTCTTGATAACCTTAGT